>APFE030061090.1:86366-96525 GCA_000404065.3 Pinus taeda | reverse complement strand
AATACAAGGCACTCAACTAAAACTCAGTACTTCCTACCATCTGCAAATAGATGGTCAAACTGAAGCAGTCAACAAATGTCTAGAAACCTACCTTTGGTGTTTTACTTCAGAAAAACAACACCTTTGGGTACAGTGGCTACTTCTGGCAAAATGGTGGTATAACACCAACTATCATGCCACCACCAAAATGACCCCCTATGAAGCAATATATGGTCAACTCCCGCCTTCACCTACTTCATATCTCAAGGGATGCTCAAAAGTCCAAGCAGTGGATCAAATCCTACAACACCACGCAACTATGCTCGCCCATCTTAGAGAGAATCTTCATCAAGCTCAGAACCGCATGAAGCAACAGGTAGACCAGCATCGCTCAGAGCGCCACTTTCAAGAAGGGGATCAGGTCTTTTTACGACTCCAACCATACAAGAAAACATCACTCAAAGACAAGGGATGTCAGAAACTCTCTCCCAAATTCTACGAACCCTATCAAGTACTTCAACGCATTGGAAAAGTGGCCTACAAGTTGGCCTTGCCACCTACTGCAAAAATCCATCTAGTTTTGCATGTCTCATGCCTCAAGAAAGTGATTGGGAATAATTGCAGAATTTAGACTAGTCTCCCAGAATTGGACGAAGAAGGATCCATCTGGCTTCAACCGGAACAGGTCCTCGACACATGAGTCAAGCAACTGCACGGCCGCATGATTAAGGAAGTCCTCGTCAAATGGAAAGACACCTCTCCAGAAGATGCAACTTGGGAGCCAACCACTATTCTGCAGCAATTTCCGCAGCTTCAACCTTGAGGACAAGGCTAGTCTTAAGGGGGTGGGCATGTTAGGGTCCCACCCTAACCCCCTTATCTATGTAATGGGACCACGTCATAGTCAAGAGTCAATAAAGCCCATATTAATAATTGTAAGTGGTTAATCTGCAATTAATAAAGGAACCACAGTTAGTTGCAAATGGGCCGACGATATTAGTAATAAGCGGTATTGACCCGTGGTATTACTTGTAGGAGTCATATATATAGGATAGTAACTCCCTGCGAGGAGCATCGTGTCTTATTTTTGTAATCGAGCTCTGCTCTATTTGGAGGTTGCCCCCTCGAAGAGGCAAGTGAACATTACTCTCTGAATAATAAAGTCTTCGCTATTCTGTGTTCTGGATATCTTTTCTTCGCATATTCTGTGTTATCGATCTCTTTTCTTCGCATATTCTGTGTTATCGGTCTCTTTTCTTCGCATATTCTGTATTTGGGTATCATTTGCAGGTTAAGAAGCATAACAATCTATCTCTGCTCTAAATTTTTGGAGCAGTCACACCTTGTATCGTATATATTTATATATCAATTCTTGTTTAAAAAAAATTAAATACACTACATTGTAGTTTAAATCTTCTATTATTTGGTGTTTTATAGACATATTTTCAAGTCTATTTTGCTTAAATATCAATAGGGATTCATTGGAATCACAAGTTTGAGCTATGAAATTTACGTAATCTAAGTGCTCCATAGGGTTTTTTAGGGTGTCAGATCCAGTTATGGATTCAAAATGCATTTTAAACAATAAAAAATGACAACTTTGCCAAAAATATTATGATAAGATTATGGAGGAAAATAAATCTAAAATGTAGAAGAGTTAGATTGCACCATTATACTATTATTAATGTAAAATTAAATTTTCATTAAAGTTTTAAGTTAATACTGAAAAAGAAAAAGAAAAAAGAAAAAAATAAATTAAAAATAAAAATAAATAAAATAAAGTAGATTAAAATATTAATATATATATATATATATATATATATATATATATTTGGCCCTTTTATAGGAATATTTTCAAGTTGATTTTGCCCTTGAATATCAATAAGTGATTTCATTGATCACAAGTTTGAGCTATGAAATTACATAATCTAAGTGCTTCCATGGGGTTTTTTAGGGTGTTAGAATCCATTTAGTGCATTTCAAAATGCCATTTTAAACAACAACAAAATCGCCATTTTGTCCAAAAATATTATGATAAGATTATGGAGGAAAATAATCTAAAATGGTTAGAAGGTTAGGACTGCACCATTATACTATTCTTAGTAAGATTAAATTTCTCATTAAAGTTTTTAAATAATAATGAGAAATATATATAATATAATATATATATATATATATATATATATAATAAAAAATAAAAAATTGTAGCAGCAAGAAATGCAAGTAATGAATAGGGAACATTACATTGGACATACCTATGCTCCCTCATCTCATTCGCCTTTTCTCCCAATCCTATCTTCAGTTGGCTTATGTGACCCCTTTGGAGTACTCTTTGGGGGGGTTCCCCCCTCCCCCTCTGCCATGTCCCTCGTCTACTCCCTTGGTCCTCCCCACGATTGGCGCTCGGTATCCAAAATTGTAAAGTGCTTAGATAACAATCCTGGAATCAATTTCCCCCCTTCCATACCCCGCAAGACAACCCTCTCCCTTTTTTAGTGTGGTATGGTAGGGCAATTTACTAGCATCTGGCCTTCTCCAAAAATGGTGCACAAATGGATAGAGCGAAACTAGTCTCCAAAAATCAAGGGGTAAATTTTTGTTCATTTATGCAGAAGAGGATATTACACCTTTTACTTCGAAACCAAGGAAGATAGAGATTTTATATTTAGGAACATACCATACTTCATGGATTAGAGGGGACTTTATTTAAACAGATGGACTCCAGAATTTGATCTAGAGCTTGACATTCCCATTGCAGTGTTGGTTTGGGTTTGTCTCCCTCACCTTCTGCTCCATTTATGGGGAGATGACTCAATAAGAACAATAGGAAATACAATCGGAAAATGCATAGATCAGAGCGAGCTAAAGAAGACAGTGCATGTGTGCACAAGGATTTGTGTGGTGGTTGACTTAGCTAAATGCCTTCCTGAAGAAAGGAATCTAAAGGTGTATTACATACTCCAACCATACTACAAACAGTTTCCTTTTAAATTCAAGGTATGTCACAAATACGACTATTTTTCCAAGATATGTCCAAAGTAAACAATAGTAGAACCTCAAGAGCCCAAAAAGGAGCAATGGGAAATAGATAAATGTCAAAACAATAACGCCAACAAAAAGCAAAATCAAAATGATCCATCTCACCCTGGTATTAACGCTTCATCTCTTTTCTTTTCTCCTTCTCTCTCTACCTCCATCAAATCCAACCTCTCAACCCATGCAGGGGCTTCCATTCCTAGTTCCTCCAACTCCTTTGAAATCCTAGATAATTTACCTTCATATTTTAATGAACATCAAACCACAAGCCTCGAACAAGAAGAGGTGGAGGCTTCAGAAGAACAAATCCCCTCAAATCATCCATGCATCAATTACCAAATCATTGTTCTTGAATAGATAAGTAATATTCCCCATTCCTCTTTAAGTGCAAAAAAACTCGCAATGGCTCAAGAGAAATTGCAAGGTGACCATGTCTCCCTTCTCTCTGATATACTTGTAGTCTCTCTAACTCAACCAACTCCCACCTTGTAGGGATTCTGACCAGAACAAAAGCTAAAGAATTTGTAGTACCCCTAGAAGCACCACAAAGGAAATATGGAATAAAATTCAATAAATAAGTTCGACATGAAGCAGCACAAAAAGATATGGCTATGGGCATTTAGAAACCAATGGATTCATTCTTAGGAAAAGGGAAAGCACCAAAAGATTCTCAGACCTAGGGAGGGAGAGTCAAGGGATATACCACCCTCTCTCAAGTTAAATAATGATTCTAGTCTCCTACAACTGTAGAGACCTTGGGAACAGTTCAAAAATAAGTGCAATGAAAGGTCTAGTAAGATTAGAAAAACTCATTGCTTTATTAATCCAGGAGCCCAAATCAAGTGAGGAAGAAACAACTTCTATAATAAAGTAAATAGGAAAAGATTTTAAAGGGATAGAAATCAGCATGAGAGATGCTTTAGGAGTTATATGCACAATATGGTACCATACAATTTTGGACACTCAAAATACTTAACGAGAGCATCATTGGAAAGACGATTTTCCATAATAGATAAAATGTGAATACCTTCTCAGTATATAACATTTACACCCCAGCACACTATAGAGATAAAGAGCAATGCTATAATTCTTTAGCAACTAAGCTCGATTTAGATGGTGGCCATTCTGCTATACTTGGAGGCATCCTTAATCTAGTAATGAAAGGAAGAAAAAAGAGGAGTTATTTATCTCCCTGATCCAACTAGAAACAAACTAGAAAAGATAATGGTTGATCACAATCTTATGGACATCAAACCAAGGAATTGCAAGTTTACCTGGAGAAATAGACATCTTGGACTTGGAAACATCAAATAATGGCTATATCAATTCATAATTCATACAGATCTTGAAGAAAGATTGAATTTTGGTCCTCTCCCTTTCCGCTATCATCCCCTCTGGTTCAAAAATAAGGAAGTGACGTTGATGGTTAAACAAGCATGGCACATAAGAATAGATGGCTCATCAATATTTGTTTTGGAATCTAAACTCCAGCCTTTCAAGTCTTCTCTTAAGATCTGGGAAAAAACAGTTATAGAGAGCCACTTTAGGAAAATCGTTTTCTCCAAAGAGAGTTTGAGGAAGTGCAATCATGACTAGATAATGAAGTGGTGAAAGAAGAACTCTAAGCACAAGAAAAGGAGCTCTATTGGAAAATATATCAAATAAATATAAGAGAAGAGGAGGAATGGAGAATAAAATCAAGAAGCCTATGGATCCTAGCAAGAGACAAAAACATAGCCTTTTTTCATAACCAAACAAAGGCCCAAAGAAACAAAAATAATTTAAATATTATCTACAAAGAAGGGAACATATTAATTGAAGGGGAAGAGAAGGTTAAATAAGAAGCCTATCAGCATTTCAGCGAGCTCCTAGCAGTTGAACCTGAGCTAGCATATTATGAGGAATATTGAGTCTTATCCCAAAAATAGTAACAACAGAGAAAAATGATTTCTTAACTAATTCAATTACTTAAGAAGAAATGAAAACATCAATTTGGGGCCTACACCTTGACAAAGCCCTAGGGCTTGGAAATTTTTCCATCTCCTTCTACAGATACTTTTGGGGACTCATCAAAAATATCTCATACAAATGATTCATTAGGCACAAAACAAATTCAAAATGGGCCATCTCACCCTGGTATTAACCCTTCATCTCCTCTCTTTTCTCCTTCTCTCTCTACCTCCATCAAAGCCAACCTCTAAGCCCATGCAGGGGCCTCCATTCCTAGTTCCTCCAACTCCTTTGACATCCTAGATAATTTACCTTCATATTTTAATGAACATCAAACCACAAGCCTCGAACAAGAAGAGGTTGAGACTCCAGAAGAATAGATCCCCTCAAATCATCCAAGCATCAACTACCAAATCATTGTTCTTGACTAAATAAGTAATATTCCCCACTCCTCTTTAAGTGCAGAAAAACTCGTAATGGCTCAAGAGAAATTGCAAGGTGACCATGTCTCCCCTTTCTTTGATATACCTCTCGTCTCTCTAACTCAACCAACTCCCACCTTTGTAGGGATTTTGACTAGAACAAAAGTTAAAGAAGTTGTAGTTCCCCTAGAAGCACCACAAGGAAATATGGAAGAAAATTCAATAAATAGGTTCAACATGAAGCAGCACAAAAAGATATGGTGATGGGAATTTAGAAACCTATGGATTCATTCTTAGGAAAAGGGAAAGCACCAAAAGATTCTCAAACCTAGGCAGGGAGAGTCAAGGGATCTACCACCCTCTCTCAAATTAAATAATGATTCTAGTCTCCTGGAACTGTAGAGACCTTGGGAACACTTCAAAAATAAGTGAAATGAAATATCTAGTAAGATTAGAAAGATTCACTACTCTATCAATCCAGGAGCCCAGATCAAGTGAGGAAGAAACAAATTCTATAATAAAGGAAATAAGAAAATATTTTAAGGGGATATAAATCAGCATGAGAGGTGCTTCAGGAGTTATATGTGCAATATGGAACCATACAATTTTGGACATTCAAAATACTTAACGAGAGTAGCGTTGGAAAGATGGTTTTCCATAATAGATCAAATGTGAAGACCTTCTCGATATATAGCATTTACACGCTGACACACTATAGAGATAAATAGCAATGCTATAATTCTTTAGCAACTAATCTAGATTCATATGGTGGTCATTCTGCTATACTTGGAGGCATCCTTAATCTAGTAATGAAAGGAAGAAAAAAGAGGAGGCCTATATCTCCCCAATCCAAGTAGAGACAAGCTAGAAAATATAACGGTTGATCACAGTCTTATGGACATCAAACCAAGGAATTGCAATTTTACCTGGAGCAATAGACATCTTGGACCTAGAAACATCAAATAATGACTATATCAGTTCACAATTCATACTGATCTCATAGTTGGACCCGTTATAGCATCTTCAAAGATACTATTTATAACAATATCATACCACAAACCTGTAAGGCGTGTAACTTCTAAAGAAAGGTTGAATTTTGGTACTCTCCCTTTCTGCTATAATCCCCTCTGGTTCAAAAACAAGGAAGTGATGTTGATGGTTAAACAAGCATGGCACATAAGAATAGATAGCTCGCCAATATTTGTTTTGGAATTGAAACTCGGGCCTTTCAAGTCCTCTCAAGTCCTGGGAAAAAACAGTTATAGAGAGCCACTTCAAGAAAATCGTTTTCTCCAAAGGGAGTGTGAGGAAGTGCAATCATGACTAGATAATGAAGTGGTGACAAAATAACCCTAAGCGCAAGAAAAGGATCTCTATTAGAAAATCTATCAGATAAATATAAGAGAGGAGGAGGAATGGAGAATAAAATCAAGAAGCCTATGAATCCTAGCAAGAGAAAAAAACATAGCCTTTTTTCATAACCAAACAAAGGCCCAAAGAAACAAAAATAATTTCAATATTATCTACAAAGAAGGGAACATATTAATTGAAGAGGAAGAGGAGGTTAAGCAAGAAGCCTATCAGCAGTTCAACGAGCTCCTGGAAGTTGACCTGAGCTAGCTGATTATGATGAATGTTGAGTCTTATCCCAAAAATAGAAACAACATAGAAAAATGATTTCTTAATTAAGTCAGTTACTGAAGAAGAAATGGAAACATCAATTTGGGCCCTACACCTTGAAAAAGCACCAGGACTTGGCAGTTTTTCCATATCCTTCTACAAATCCTTTTGGGGACTCATAAAAAATATCTCATACAAATGATTCATTGGGCACAAAATAAATTCAAAATTGGGGGCAATACCAACTCAACTATTCTAGCCTTAATCATTTAAGAAACTGGGCCTTCCTCCTTCAATCATTTCTAACCAACCTCTTTATGTAACTCCTCCTACAAAATGTTGAATAAAATTCTAGAAAACTGACTAAAGACCCCTCTTCCTCACCTGATTTCAAAAATTTATGCCGTATTTATTCAACATAGGCAGATATTGGACAACATCCTTTCAGTCCAAGAAGCAATCCAATTTGGTCTTTCCAAAGAAGAGCAAGGATTTTTTCTTAAGTTAGACATGGAAAATGCCTTCAATAGGGTAAGACAATCATTTATTTTTGTTGTTTTAAAAATATTTGACTTTGCTAGTGAATTTATTGATTTGATCAAAGCATTTACTAGTAAGTCGTGGGTTGTAGCATTAGTAAATGGAAGACCTGGTCAATTCTTCCAAAGCATAAGGGGGATAAGGCAAGGGTATCCTCTGTCACCCTTCCTAAATGTTCTAATGGTAGATTCCCTTAGTAGAAATCTAGAGCAGGAAAGACAAAGAGGGTAGATCACTGGTATTCAGTTTAGCAGAGGAACAAAAGGATTAAACCACTCATAATTCGTAGATGACACTCTCCTAATTAGAGGAGATTCAATAATAGTGGTCAGAAGAAACAAGACAAAGCTTGATATCTTCCTTGAAGCATCACGAGGATTACATAAAAAAATCAATAGCAATAAATATGATGGAATTCATCTCCCAAAATCTTAAGGTGAATTTCCCAAATTTTTGAAATCTCTTATCCATTAGATTGAACTCATTTCAAGTATTTGGGAATGTCAATATTCAATAAAAATGCAAAGAATAAGGTCTAGGTAGAGATAATATACAATATGAGAAATAAATTTCAAAATTTGCAGACACAATGGCTAAATCTTGCATGTCGTACAATCTTAATGAAATCTATACTATCAGCTCTTCCCCTCTACCAACATGTGATTCTCCAAGTAATAGTTCGAATTATAAAACAAATTGAAATCCTACTAAGGAAATTTTTATTGTGGGTAGGAAAGTTATAGACTAAAAAATTCCACCTCCTCGGTTGGAAAAAGGTTATAGCACCCTACGAAAGAGGGGGGATTGGAATCAGGCAATCAGAGCTTTTGAACATAGTATTAGGAGCAAAAATCCTTTGGAGACTCATAATAGAGGGATAAGCTTGGTGGAAACAGGTATTAAAAGGAAAATATCTATACACCTACCGACAACATCTTCTCAATTCTCTTATTCCTCTTCGATCTTGCTCATCAATCTGAAAATTTTGTACGAAGGTTCTTCCCCTAATTTTGTAACAAGGCTCTTCCCCTTATAAAGTCCCACACATATAGAATCCTTGGGAAGAGAATTGAGATAAATTATGGAAGGAAATCATCCTAGGCAAGCCAATATTTTCCACCCTACTTGCTCTTGAGCCTCTAATAAATTGGTGTGCAGCTAGAAGCATCTCTCATTTGAAATAAATCTCTCTTTGGGAGCAAGACAGAACAACCTAGAAGGCCTGGAAACCCTTGCCTCTCCTAAATGGAATGTCCCATCTCTGGAGCTTACTAATATAAAATTTGAAAGGAGTTGCACCAACTTTAAACACTCATAAGGATGGTTTCATATGGAATTTATCAGGAAAACACTACATAGTCAAAAGTGGATACAGGGCGCTTCAAGAGGGGAAAATCCAACAACCTGTCTGGCCATTTTGGAAAATCGTGTGGAAATCTAAAAGCCTGACCAAGATCAAATTCTTCACCTAGACTCTTCTTAGGGGGAATATCTTGACAACATAAAACTTAAGAAAGCACAATATCTAGGGTCCCTCAAGATGCCCCCTCTTCATTAATTCATAAGAGTCAATACAACGTATGTTCCTCTTATGCCCTTCTCTCAAGCATGTTGGAAGTATTTAATCCATCCCCATTTTAACCTGCCTCTTCTTGAATTATTTTCTCAGTGGAACACAAGCTAGCCATTCCCCCTCAAAAATAAAAATATAATCAGAAGCTTCTGGCACAGTCTCCTAGTGTCTCTCTACTAGAAGATTTGGCTAGAAAGGAATAAGAGTAATTTTGAATCAAAAAATCCATAGGAAAGGAAAATCATGGCCAAATTTTGGGGCCTAACTACTAAAGTTATTTTATCAAAAGTAAACAAGAAGTTGGATCCTCAAAAACTGCAGGAAGTAGAGTTCCAATGGTTCCATTTTTTACTCCAAAAATTTGATCAAGATTCTGCCAACCCCCCCCTAGGTACTGCCTTCTTTGCAAAATTGGAAAATGTGAATGAAAGATTGGGACTTCCTAACTTGGATAAAAAGGAAAAATAGATCTTGCCTTTTTTTATGGGCTTCCAAAAACAACCAAGGGAAGGCTAAAGTTGGGGGGTCATCATCACTCCAGCAAGAAAAGAAGGAACTTCCTATAAATGGGGATTGGGAAATGAATCCAACAATTGAATGGAGGCTTACACTCTACCTTTTGGTATTACAATTCTTTGTAAGTAGCAAATAGATTTCTGCATAATTCTAGGTGACTTCTCCCTACTCATAAGTCAATTATTTAAAGGCTCAAGTTCCAACAATGCAGAGATAATGCAAATTTTAATTCACATTCAATTCCACCTAGCACACCCAGAAGGGGTATCTTATTATCATATCTTAAGGGGAAATAACAAGGCAATAGATCTTTAAGCAAACTAATCTTGCCAAAGACCTCAAGGTGAAGCAAGGATTAATAATGGAACTTAGAATATTCCCATCCTATAAATATGAAAAAGGCCTCAGTATTTCCTTAGAACTTTTTCCACCAACAAAAAGTTCCATTTTTGTAGTCACCTCCATATTTGGAAATAGCTAAGAGTATCCTCATAAAAGGACGAATTCGAGTTTAAAATCCCCC
>APFE030061090.1:691-68363 GCA_000404065.3 Pinus taeda | reverse complement strand
CAGACTTTCGTTACGAAGTTTCTAGAGCTGGAAGCTTTGGCTCCTAATTTAAAAAACTTTCCATAACAGGACCAGCGCGACTGGAACACATCTCAATCACTCCGGTCAATGCTAGGGATAGTGCTAATCTCTACACATCGGCATGGGGGAGACAAAGGCCATTAGCGTCGGTCTTATAAACTAGGCAAAACAGAAGTTTCAGGGGAAATGGTGCAAAAGGGAATTGATCTACTCATGAAGAGGGACACAATGGGAGTTTCTTCATGAAGGGAAAGCATGTGGGGTTCACTGTAGAGGTCCTCAAAGATCAAGAAACGTGGAGTACATGGACAGTGACAAAATGTTGTGTAACACCCCCTACAGGGTCCCTCCACAACACCTAACCCACTCCTCAATTTGATTTCTATTGGGAGTTTCAATGTGAGTCCTAGTTGTTCCTCCCCATGCCCCTTTTCCTCCCCTACTTGATCGCCTCCCCTCTCTTTAGATTTTACCACCTCACCACATTCACAGCTGGAGTACCTTGCTTGGGGCCCTGTTGTTTGGTTATCCCCTTAAGATTCCTCTAACTGTCATGCCTCCCCCCACCTTTAAGTTTCATCAGCAGTTTCCTTATACCATTAATGTTTAGCAATGTAGGGTTTCCTTAGCAACTACCAAAACCCTTGGTCAACCCTTTCGGTTAGCCACAAAAATATAATCACAAATTCATTAAAATAAATCCTGAGTGGCACCTAGTGTTAGGTAAGGAAGTTTAACTAATTGACATACACAAAATGGAGAAATCAGTGATGGTAGGGCATTTTTCTAGCAAACACATGTACATGGTAGTATTATGAAAATGTCTGAGTAAAACTTTCAAATGTCGTTAGGAAACATGCATAGATGTATAATATTAGCAAAGGGTTGGATGGGTTGGATTGCTTCCTTGGAAGAGTACGTAGAAAATTTTCTAAAGGGAAAATGGAGTTGGGGCTCTCAAGCCCTATTCATAAAAAAATGGTCCTTTCATTTTTCCGCTTATGTGGAGAAGCTCTACATTGTCCCTATTTGGGTCTAACTTCCAAAATTTCCTCTCATCATTTGGTCGAAGGATGTTTTAAAGAAGTTCGTAACACGTTAGATTTCTATTATGATGCAAAAATTTCCTTTCCACAAACGAATTAATGGTTATTTTCCACATTTTGGTTGGCTTGAATCTAACTCTATGGGTTCCAAAGTCCATTTCTATGGGTTACAATGCCCATGACCATTTGAGCAAATATTGTGCAATGGGGAAAAGTGCAAGGAGAAAATGGGTGTAAAAATACTCACTTTACTTAGTTTCTCCACCTCAACCTTCCCCTCTTCTAGCCTCTCCAGAACCTCCCCTACCCCAAGCTGATCCTAGTCTCTTAAAGCAGGATGCTTCTTCGAGCATGACTAAGCTAGAAAGCAAGCTTATGTGAAGAGTCTTAGATTCCTATCTCTTCTCCAAGGCTAAAAGCAACAACGTCTTAAGAGTCTCATCTTTAACAAAATTCTTCATGGAAAGACACAATAAAACCCTTCGAAAGGTCCCCCCTCCTCAAGTATGATGGAAACTTTTACAAAATTTATTTGTTTTTATAATTGTCATTTATATGGTTCGAGTCCTACTAGTTGTTACACATTGCGTTGTCATTGTTGTCAAAGGGGATGCCCAAGGATGTTGTACTATCATTTATGAATCAAAGGAAGAAGTATGATAACCTGACGTCTTGAATGTGGATATATGGTTTTGTGGAAAAATCTATGGTGGATAGTGGTCGTACTTTCATGAATTTTAATAACATTAAAGTTTGAGCATGTTTGTATAGATCAAATGGATCATGTGATTGGATAAAGATTTGAATGGTGGGTGACATGTCAAAATTATCAATGATTAATGTAGTGGTCACCCTTACACGTTGGCTCACTCTCGTCATCACAGGTGGAATAAATTGGTTAATGTGGACCCTTGATGACATGGCAATGACAAATCATATGTGCGAAAATGACAAGAGTGACACATGGCTTCCAATGGTTAGGTCAAGATGATGAAATGACACTACTTGTTAACATGTCCTGTAAGGATAACATGGCATCCCATCATGATGTCGTATTTCATGTCAACATAGCTTTTTAAAACAACCAATAAGCATGATTTTTGGTGACATGTGGGCCACTAAAAATGAGCCAAGTGGTAGGAATGATATTGTAATGATGTCAGTGTAAATTAATCAATGACCCTTAGCCCTTAGGTCATGTGGCATAGCTGCATGAGAAAGGGGAAGGGCTAAAAGCCCAATGAGTTCTTATTTTTAATGTAAGGTCACATGATCATCAAGATGTCAACCCATTGGTAGGATCCCCATAAATAAGGGCCACATTTGAAACTATATACACCCCCTAGGAGCTCGGAAGGAGGGGTGTGTCTTCGTGTTGAGAAGCCGCAGAATAAAGTGAGGGAGTGGTTGTCATGGCCATGCCAAGGTAGTTTTATCTAGAAGGTAACATGGTTGAAACCATATTTATGTTATTTATTGGTCATACACTCTAGAATCTAGTGTGGAAAGGCTCGAGTCACTCTAATTGATTCTAACATAGTAAAAAATATTTTTTGCTCTGATGTGGAAGGCCATGCTTGCTCTAATTGGTCCTAACTTAGCAAAAAAGTGTTTTGACTTTGATGTGGGAGGCTAGAATTTCTTTAATTGGTTTTAACAAAACAACGAGTTGTCCCCTAATTTTGCAAGACTGGCCTCGCCAACCCTGATGGCCTCCCATGGAAGAAGAAAATAAAGATGAGTGAGTAGGATATCCTTTCAAAATATTTCTTGAATAATCCCTTGAGTGAAAAAGGAATGAAATGATGGACAACTTTTCCCAAATCCTTCGGAAGATTCTCACTGGCGACGTGTCTTCATCCAACAGTCACTTTGGAGGCACCGCCCCCTTCAAGGTACAAGTAAACTTCGATGTTGTAGGTAAGTGGTTCAATCTATTGGAAGGTTACTTTTCGGTCAAAATATGGAGAAGGTTTATTTTTCATTGCTTAAGGTTGCTCCCCATGTCAAGGATTGGTGGGAAAATTATTGTGAAAAAAGGGTCGAAAAACCCTCTCTATTTACAATCACTCCCTCTTGGAACTCTTTTTGAGACGATGTCAAGGAACTGTATTACCCTATGGGGAGCTATGAGGACAAGTACATACAGTGGACTACACTACGACAGTAAAGGAACCAATATGTGCACGAGCGCACAAATATTTTTCATACTCTACGCAAAAAGTTGGGTATCAAAGAATTTGAGCGACATTGGTGCTCAAGTAAATTATCACGGTTGTCTGTGCAAATACATTCAGAAAGAAACGGAGGTCCTGGACATATCCTCACTTGGTGTAGAATATCGATATTCTTCCAAGACTAAACAAAAATTTAAACAAAAGAAGCATGACTTTGGATATGTCAATTAGAAGCAGGACAAGAGCCCCCCAAACTAGAGCAAAAAGGAAAAATCCAAGGCGGGGTGACGCAGGACAACCCATCGAAGTCGCAAGAAAAGAACAACACCACAAAGACAAAGAAGGACACAGGAAAGTGGTGTGAGTTCCATAAAAGGCCCACTCACAACACAATTGGGTGTCGAGCCAAGCAGTCTCTAGTGGCCAAAATAAAGGTTTCAGATTCATATGCATGTTTTGACTCTAAGTCAAAACCCAACGAGAGGAATGACAAAGGGAAGAATATTATTAATGTGGAGCCTAGTGCCATCATTGCCACCACCAAGATCCAAAAGATTGAGCCTGAAGATCCAAAGGAGGAGGAGCGTCTCTTCCACTCGCAGATTTGGGTAAAGCATTCTTTGTTGCAGTTCATTGTAAAAAACGGGAGCCAAAAGAACCTCATTTCAATATAGGTCATGAAGCAGTTGGACTTACCGACCACACCACACCCACAACTATACACCATTGGGTGGCTTCACGAAGGATGAGGTCTTCGTGTCAACCAGCAGTGTTGTTTTTCGTACAACATCAAGCCCTTCACGGATGAGCTATTATGTGATGTTTCTCCTCTTGAAGTTTGTGATGTATTATTAGGCCAACCATACTTGTGGAAGTGTCATGTTGTGTACAAGTTTAGGCCTTACACTGTTATTATTACTTTGGGAAATAAGCTAAACAGGATACCAGAGGTAGCCTTGCCTACTACCATCTGTTTGATCTCTGCTAAAAATGCAGTAAGATCATCTCGCAGACTGGGAAATATGTTTTCTTTATGATTCGACCTCAAAGTAAGGGGAAGATTGTGGCCACATCCATGGCCCCCAGGAAGGGTGCCTCCATGTAGCAGAAATAGGTGGATAAGGTCATGGAAGAATACAAGGACATCTTCTCCTCACCCACAGGCGTACCCTTGCACTATTAGGTCAAGCATTTGATTGATAGGACTCCCAGAGCACCACTACCTAATGGGTCGATATCTTGTTGCTCCATTCTGTAAAATGAAGAGATCAGGTAGTAGATCTAGGAGTTGTTGCAAAAAGGGCACATCTGACCAAGTTCATCACCATGTGGGAGCCTAATTGTACTTGTACAAAAGAAGGATGGGACTTGGAGGATCTGCATTGATTATCTAGAACTAAAAAAAAACATTATCAGGAACAAGTATCCAATCCCATGGATTGATGACCTTTTGGACCAACTCAAGGGGGTCAATTATTTTAGCAAGATAGATCTGAATTTTGTCTATCACCGGTTTTCAACAGAGCCCACAGATGTATGTAAGACCACCTTCAAATCCAATGAAGGCCTTTTTGAATGGTTGGTCATGCCCTTCAGGTTGACAAATGCCCCTACTACTTTTATGAGGTTGATGGATGATATCTTGCAGCCCTTCACCAACTCGTTTGTGGTTGTTTATCTAGACGAAATCCTCATCTTCAGCAAGAGTTGGGAAGAGCACTTGAAACACATTTAGTAAGGCCTTAAAACCCTATGGCAGCATAATTTGTGTGCCAACTTGGATAATTGCACCTTTAACATGAGCCAAGTCCAATATTTGGGTTACATCATAGATGAGCAAGGCATGCATGTGGATCCGTCTAATATCCAAGTCATTCGGGATTGGCCACCCAACCACTCTAATTAAGCTTTGCAACTTTTTGGGCCTCGCAATTTTTTATTGGAGGTTCATGTTGGGATTCTCCCATATGACTTGGCCTTTGAGTCAGATTATCAAGGGTAGAGAAAAAGCAAAGTTTTCTTGGGTTGAGTCCCAATAGAAGGCATTCGTTGAGCTAAAACATCGCCTCTGCTCTGAACATGTACTCACATTTCCATACTTACAACAGCCATTTTAAATTGAAACAGAACTTTGACTATGTTATTCGTGCAGTCCTCACCCAGCATGATATCTAATGGCTTATCATAGTGAGACACTTTCCAATACAATTCGAAAGTACCCCACCTATGATAAATAGATGTATTATATCGTGCAAGCTTGCCAGCAATGGAAACATTACATTATAGGGAAGGAGATGGTCATCCACACCTATCACCGGCCTCTTTAGTTTATACAAACATAAGGGAAGTTGCAGAATGGTCGCCATAGAAGTGGTCTACATATCTGCAACAATGCCACTTGAACATTAAATATAAAAAGGGAAGCACCAATCATGTTGCAGATTGCCTTAGCCAGCACCCAGTTGCAACACTCACTATTGTTCTCAACTCTTGTGGCCGCGAGACCTCAGGATGGATGCAATTGTACAAAAATGATCTTGAGTTCATCACAACATGCCATATGCTAGTGGATGGCAAGAAAGTTCCTGATTTCCACCTCCAAGATGCATTATTATGCTACTTGGGCCACCTTTGTGTTCCTTCAAGT
Organism: Pinus taeda; assembly: GCA_000404065.3. NCBI lineage: Eukaryota > Viridiplantae > Streptophyta > Pinopsida > Pinales > Pinaceae > Pinus > Pinus taeda. Next base: position 62,472 of record APFE030061090.1, on the reverse strand, counting down.
GAGCGTGCCACACTAATTTGGGAGGCACATTATTATTGGTTCACAGGACACTTTGGTGTGGAGAAAATTGTGGTTGTACTACAGTATTACTTTTATTGGCCAAAACTCTGATGGGATATTGAAAAATATATCAGATCCTACACTAGTTATGCTGCCAAGTCAACCATCAAGAAGTAAAGCATGAACACTCCTCTGCCTACTCCCAGCCAGCCTTGGGAATCCATCCCCATGGAATATATGTCTGGCTTCCCTTCTACCAAGCATGGTAATTATTTTGTATTTAAAGTCGTGGATAGATTTTCTAAGATGGCTATATTGGTGATCTGCAAGAAGAGTATAAAAGTACAGGACACTGCCAAATTCTTCTTTGAATGATTGTGGGTACATTTTGGGATCCCTTAGACCATTATATCAGATCGGGGTAATAGGTTCCTAAGGACATTTTAGTCGAGCCTCTAGACACTATTGGACAGCAAGCTCACCAAGTCGACTACATTCCATCCCCAAACTGATGGTCAGGAAGAGGTCATCAACAGGATGATAGTGCACATACTCTGCATGTACAACTCCAATCATCCACGAACCTGGGATGAGATCCTTCCCTATGTGCAACACGGCTATAACAGAGCTCTCCATAGCTCAACTGGTTGCAGTCGCTTTCAAGGGGTCTGGGATATCAACCATTATGTTTAATTGATGTTGTCATGCCTCATACGACTACACAAATAGAATCCACACATGTACAGTTTGAGTCTGATAAAGAAACCAGGTTTATTGAACGCATCCATTACATCCACTAAAAAGTTCATGACATCTTGGAGAATTCCAATGCCAAGTAAAAGTAGTGACATGATCAACATCAAGTGCCACACAAGTTTCAGGTGGACGACAAAGTTTGGTTGCATTTGTAGAAAGAACGCCTTACCAAAGCCCATTAAAGCTCATACCACTCCGATATGGGCCTTACTAATCTGAACTTAAACAAGAATGCAACAAATTACAGATGTAACCATAAATACAGAGATGCAGCAGAAATAACACTTCATTTCATTAATATCAAATACTGAAATATGCTTACAAATAGAATGGAAATAAGACTAGCTCGAGCGATGGTACCTTATCTCTAAGAAGAGATGTGGTGGCTACATGCCTCTAAACTATGTTACAATGAGGCTCAGAGGACTATTTATTATTGAGAAACAATGGAAAACCCTAAACAACCAAAAACCTAACCCTAGGAGATGAAGAGTCAAATATAAGGGCCCCATTTGGATAAATTGGTACATCAACTTCTCGGGGTCTTAACTTTGGCATACAATCTCCGTTTGATGCGCACATTACCTTGCTAGAAAGATCTATCCGAGGAATACAACTTCTGAGTAACCAACATTGGTCAAAAATCAATTTTGGCCCAAGTTTTCCAAAAAAAACATTGTTTAGGGCCTCAAAATGGCTTCGGAAGTTCAGGACCTGAAAAACTACCAACAATAGTAAACTTTGATACAATTAAGGAAACTAAAAAACTGAAAGAGGTAGTGGTGGAGGTCCATGTGGAATAGGTGGGTGGCCACCAACATCCACTTGGATCAATCCTCCCCACTTAGGAAGCAATGGTCCCCATTGCGTTGAGTGCCTTCATGAGATGGGGAAACTTCTATTGAACTTGGTCCCTGGTGAGCCACTTGCCTTGGTGCAGGAGTTGGCCAGCTTTGACAACCCGATACAGTTAGATCTTCTGTTGGTGATTGTTCTTGACCTGTGTGTCCATAATTCGATCAGTTGTGGCATGTTCCATGCAATCTGGGTTTAACTCTATTGGTGTGAGTTGTTTTGCAATGTCTGATGTGTCTAGTAATGGTGGGAAGTATGGTCGAAGGCAGTCCACATTGAACATTGGGTGTAGGCCAAGGAATGGGGGAACGTTGAGCTCAAAAGCATTGTCTCTCACAACCTTGGTAATGGTATAAGGACCATGTCGGAGTGGTCTAAGCTTCTGATGGGCTCCAGTAAGCTGTTCTTTCTGCAAATTCAACCAAACTTTGTCACCCACCTGAAACTTGTGTGGCACTCGATGTTGATCATGTCGTTGCTTGTACTTGGCATTTGACTTCTCCAAGATGTCGTGAACCTGCTGGCGGATGTGTTGGATGCGTTCAATAAATTTGGTCACTTTATTAGCCTCAAACAATACATGTGTGGATTCTGTCTGTGTAGTCGCATGAGGCATGACAACATCAATCAAACACAATCAGGTTGAAATTATAGATCCACTTGAAAGGGACTATGACCAGTCAAGCTATGGAGAGCTCTATTATAATTTTGTTGCATATAGGGAAGACTCTCATCCAAGGTTCGTGGATGCTTGGAGTTGTACATATGGAGTATATGCATTATCATCCTATTGACGACCTCTGTCTAGCCATTAGTCTGGGGATGGAAGGCAGTTGACTTGGTAAGCTTGGTGTCCAATAGTGTCCAGAGGCTTGACCAGAATGTGCTCAGGAACCTGCTATCCCGATATGATATAATAATTTGTGGGATCCCAAAATATACCCATACTTGTTAAAAGAAGAGTTTGGTAGTTTCCTCTATTGTGATACTCTTCTTGTAGGCCGCCAATATAACCATCTAAAAAATTTGTCCATGACCACAAATATACATCCATTACCATCCTTGGTAGAAGGGAGGCTAGACATATAGTCCATGGAGATGGATTCCCACATTTGGTTGGGAGTAGGTAGAGGAGTGTACATGCCTTGCTTCTTGATGGTTGTCTTAGCGATGGTGTAGGCAGTGTAGGATATGATATGTTTCCCAACATCTAGTCAGAGTTTGGGCCAATAAAAGTAATTGTGTAGTACATCGACAGTTTTCTCCACACCAATGTGTCTGGTAACTCGACTACAGTGCACCTCCCAAACCAGCTTGGCGCGCTCACTTGAAGGAACACAAGGGTGGCTCGGGTAGCATAATAATGCATCTTGGAGGTGGAAATCAGGAAAGTGCTTTCCATCTACTGCCATTTGGTATGTGGAGTTGAACTCTGGATCACTTTTTTATAGTTATGTCCATCTAGAAGTCTCGTGGCCACAAGAGTTAAGAACAGTAGTCAGTGATGCAACTGGGGGTCGGCTAAGGCAGTGTACAACATCATCGGTGTTGTCCTTTTTGTATTTAATGTTCAAGTGGAATTGTTGCAGATATGTAGACCACTTCTAATGGCGATCATTCTGCAACTTCCCTTGTGTTTGTATAAACTCAAGAGGTCATTGATCAGTGTGGGTGACCATCTCCTTCCCTAAAATGTAATTCTTCCATTGTCGGCAAGCCTGCATGATGGAATACATCTCTTTATCATAGGTGGGGTACCTTCGAATTGTATTGGAAAGTGTCTCACTATGATAGGACACTGGATACCCGTGTTGGGTGAGGACTACCACAATAGCATATTATGAGGTGTCTTTCTCAATTTCAAATGGATGTTGCAGGTCTGGCAGTGTGAGTACTGGTGCAGAGAAAAATCAATGCTTCAACTCAACTAATGCCTTTTGTTGGGACTCAAATCAAGAAAAAAATTCTTTCACCCCACCCTTAGTAATCTTACTTAAAGGCCAAGTGATATGGGAGAATCCCAACACGAACCTCCAATAAAAAATTTCAAGGCCCAAAAAGTTGTGAAGCTCTATTAGAGTGGTTAGGACTGGCCAATCCCAAATGACTTGAATCTTAGTTGGATCCACATGCATGCCACGCTCATCTACGATGTAACCCAAATATTGGACCTAGCTCATGCCAAAGGTGCATTTCTCCAAGTTGGCACACAGTTTGTGTTGTCGAAGGGTTTAAAGGACCTGCCAAATGTGTTGCAAGTATTCTTCCCAAATCTTACTGAAGATGAGGATGTCATCCAGATAAACAACCACAAATAAGTTGGTTAAGGGCCGCAAAATGTCATCCATTAGCCTCATAAAAGTATCAGGGGCATTTGTCAACTCGAAGGGCATAACCACCCATTCAAAAATGTCTTCCTTGGATTTGAAGGTAGTCTTCCATACATTTGTGGGCTCTATTGGAAACTGGTGATAACCAGACTTTAGATCGATCTTGTTGAAATACTTATCCCACTTGAGTTGGCCTAGAAGATCATCAATCTATGGGATTGGATACATGTTCCTGGTAGTGATTTTGTTTAGTGTCCCATAATCATTGCAAAGCCTCCAGGTCCCATCCTTCTTCTATACAAGTACAATAAAGCTCCCACAAGGTGAGGAACTTGGTCAAATGTGCCCTTTTTGTAGAAACTCCTAGATTTTCTACTTGATCTTTTCATTTTCCAAAATGCAGTGATGATATATCAACTCATTGGGTAGAGGTGCTCCGGGAGTCAGATCGATTGAATGCTTAACCTGACAGTGAAATGGTACCCCTGTGGGTGAGGAGAAGATGTCCTTGTATTCTTCCACGACCATATCCACCTGCTTTTGCTACGTGGAGGAACACTTCCCAGGGGCCATGGCTGTGGCTACAATATTCCCCTTATTTTGAGAGCGAATCAAAATGAAAACAAATTTCCCAATTTAGGAGATCATCTTACTACATTTCTTAGTAGAGATCAAAGAGATGGAAATAGGTGAAGCTACCTCCGGTATCTTGTATAACTTAATACCCAAAGAAATAATAACATAGTGGGGTCTAGACTCATATATAGCATGTCACTTACACAAGTATGGTTATCCTAATAATACATCACAAACTTTAAGAGGAGAAACATCACATAGTACCTCATCTGTGAAGGGCTTGATGTTGTAGGGAAGGTAACATTGTTGGCTGATGTGGAGATCTCGTCCTTGGTGAAGCCACCCAATGGTGTACTGCTGCAAATGTGTTGTTATCAGTAGGCCCAGCCGCTTCATGACCTCTACTGAAATGAGGTTCTTTTGGCTCCCGCTGTCGACAATGAACTGTAGCGGAGAACCCTTCAGCCACATCTATGAAAGGAATAGGCGTTCCCCCTCCTCTGGATCTCCAGGCTCAATACTTTGGATCTTGGTAGTGACCATAATGGCACTGGGCTCCACATCAATGATCTTCTTCCCTTTTTCATTCCCTTTTTCGGGTTTTGACTCAAAGTTAGAACATGTGTCTAACTCGGAAGACTTTAGCTCGGCCACCAGTGACTGCTTGGCCTGACACTCACTTATGTTGTGAGTGGAGCTCTTATGGAATTCACACCACTTTCCAGTGTCCTTCTTTATCTTTGTGGTGTTGTTATTTTCTTGTGTCCTGCCTTGGATTTTCACTTTACTTTGGGGTTTGGGGGAGCCTTTCCCTTGCTTTGGATTCGTACATCCAAAGTCTCACTTTTTTTGTTTAAACTTCTGCTCAATATTGACAGCTCATTGGTACGTCATGTCGAGCAAGGAGATTTCCAGTAACTCCATCTCATCTTGGATGTACCTATGTAGGCAACCATGGTACTTGAGTACCAAATGTTTCTCAGAATCCTTAATACCCAACTTCGTGCAAAGGGTATGAAAAAAATTGGTAAACTCGGGCACGTCTTGGTCCCTTCCCTACCGCAGCATGGTCCACTTTATGTATTTATCCTCATAGCTCTTGACAAGGTAGTACTACTCCTTAATGGCGTCATGGAACGAATCCCAAGTGGGTGTGATAAAAAATAGTGAGGGTGTACTTTCATCCTTCTTATCACAGTAGGTTTCCCACCAGTCCTTGATGTGGGGGTGGCTTTAAGAAGTGCAAGCCATTTATCTATGGCGTCTGCATCTATCTAACCCTCAAATATGGGGATGCCAAAGTTAACTTGTACCTTAAAGGGTGTGGCACTTCCAGAGTAGCTATTGGAAGGATATGGGTCACCTTTGGGTAGTCGCTGAAGGATCTGGGAAAAGTTTTCCATCATCGCATTCCTCTGTCGCTCGAGGGATTCTTCGAGCAAGATTTTTAAGGGATTTGTTTCCCCCTCATATTTATTCTCTTCCACCTTGGGAGGTCATCGAGATTTGTGAGGTTAGTCTTATAAAGGTTCGACCAGTTCGAGCCCTAACTCCTTATATCTCGACCTCGTTGGGGACATGCAAAGAAAAACAGAGAAAGAGAAAACCTAGCTCTGATACCATTGATCCAAACTTAAACAGGAACACAACAAATTACAGATATAACCATAAATATAGAGATGCAACAGAAATAACACTTCATTTCATTAATATCAAATATTGAAATATGCTTACAAAAAGAATGGATATAAGACTAGCTCGGGCAATGGTAGCTTATCTCTGAGAAGAGATGTGGCGGCTACATGCCTTTGAACTGTGTTACAATGGAAAACCCTAAACATCCAAAAACCTAACCATAGGAGATGATGCACTAAAACTATGGGCCTCAACATTTCCCCATTCCTTAGCCTACACCCAATGTTCAATGTGGACCGCCTTCAACCATACTTTCCACCATTACTGGACACATCAAACATTGCAGAACAACTCACACCAACAAAGCTAAACCCAGACTGCATGGAACAAAACACAACTGATAGGATCATGGTAACATAGATCAAGGACACTCGCCAAGATAATATCTAATTGTAACGGGTTCTAAAAGTTGACCAACTTCTGCAATAAGGAAAGTGGCTCACCAGGGACCAAGTTCAGCAGAAGTTTCCCTATATCATGAAGGCACTCAACACAATGGGGACCATTACTTCCTAAGGGGGGAGGACTAATCCAGGTGGATATTGATGGCCACCCACCTATTCCACTTGGACCTCCACCATTGTTTCTTTTAGTTTCCTTAATTGTAGCATAATTTACTATTTTTGGTAGATTTTTCGGGTCTTGAACTTTTGGAGTCGTTTTGAGGCCCTAAATGATGTTTTTTTGGAAAACGGGAAAACTAATAAAATGTGTTAGGGTCTTGTAGTTTAAAGTTGTATTCCTCGGATAATCTTTCTAATAAGGCATCTACGCATCAAACGAAGATCGTATACCAAAGTTACAACCCCGGGAAGTTGATGTACCAATTTACCCCAACGGGGCCCATAGACTTTTGGCGCTTCATCTCCTAGGATTAGTTTTTTGGATTTTTAGGATTTTCGATTGTTTCTCTATAATAAATAGACCTTCGAGCCTCATTATAACACCATTCAGAACATATAGCCGCCATATCTCTTCTCAGAGATAAGCTACCATCACCTGAGCTAGTTTATTTCCATTTTGCATGTAAATAATTTTAAGTAATTTGTTATTAATGAATTGAAGTTATGTTTTCATTATATCTTTATGTTTTTGTTCATATTTGTATTTTCATTTTGTTCCTTCATAGTTCTATAGCACTCTTAATCAAGTATCCCTAAATCAACCTCCAAATGGATCCTAGGCATGGTAATTCTCAAATGACCTTATATTGGTAGGAATGTCAACAGAAGCATGGGATCACTACATTTATGCTCTCAAATTTTCTAATGTCACTCTTTTAGATATGGATGATCAACTAATCTGGACTCTCAGCCCTTGCGCGGTGTTTATGCTCCAAAATATGGATATATCTCACAAACACCACATTTAGACAACCCCCCATGGTGGGGCAAAGAACTCTAGAAACTTTGTTGTCCTCCAAAAGTTAAGTTATTCATGTGGCTAGTGCTCAAGAACAAATTCCCTACCTGGAACAACCTTTAGAAAAGATCATTCTAGGGTCCTAGCATCTACCCTTTGTGTGGGAAGGACTTTGAATTAGTCTCTTGCCTCCTCATTACGTGCTTGACATAGGCAATATGGGTTGACACCATAAAAATGGGAAAATTCTCCATTTGATGGGAAGCAAAAGACATAACCTCCACTTACAATGATATGTCTCTCATCCTATCCCTGATCATCTAAAAGTGCTCATGCCATGCATTTGTTGGGGTAGTTGTATGGAGAGAAATGTGGTCATATTTGAAGATCAACCTCCTAACTTTACGAAGTATCCTCAACTTAGGAATCACAAATTATTTTGCACAGACCTACACCACTGGACCTACCACTTCTTCTTCTAAAACTACAATCCCTATAGACACATCACGAGCTTTCTTTGATGGAGCAACCCTAGGCATCGCCTCTAAGGGAGGGGTGGGGAAATTCTACACATTTCAGCCTCACGCAATCTCTCTTTTTCTACAAATATTGGCCATGCTTCAAACAATTATTCAAAATTCTTCACTTTATATGTCACTCTACTTTTGGCTCGGAATTATGATGTATAATCTCTTCACAGATATGATGATTCCCTTGATGTTATAAATTGGATAAAAGGATCAACAACTATTCAAAACTTCACATTGCTCCCTTTGTTTCAAAATACCTCTAAAAAACAACTCTTATTAATCATATTTCTTTTGATCATATCTACAGGACTAGGAATGAGGAAGCAGACAGGTTGTCAAAATTTGGATTAGATCTGGACAGAGACACATGCTTGGTCCTTGATGTTAAAGAAGGTCAGTGGCAAGATTTTTTTTTTTGACCCTTGGGTCTAGCTAATGCTTTGATCGATATATAATCCCATGTTTTATATGTTTATATATGCTCAATGATATATTCGTTTATAAAACTAAACTTTGTATTCATAAATTATATGATGACTAACTCGGAGCGAGTTTTTTGGGATTGTTTGCTCTCCTTTTTTTATTGGGAAATTTGTCAAAAAACCGTTTTTGAGTTGTTGGGTTTGATCATTTTGTAGAGGCAACTTTTTTGGGACTTGTAGACAGGTTATCATCAAAGATGCTTCAAGCCATGAGAATGCTTAGGGAATATGCTTATGTAACCCTATTTATTCTCATAAATAGAAGTTACAATTTTTTTCCACGAAAGAAAAAACAAAACAAAAAAAAACAAAAACTTAACACTTACAATAAACTATTTTTTAAGTTATGTATACAATCAATGTTATGCATATCATTATCAAAAAATTAAATTAAAAAGAATTAGAAAACATGTTAAAGAAAAATGACAAGCTCATGAATAAAAATATTTTTCTATAGAGGGATGAGAATATACACATATATAAATAATATTATTAAAAACCAGCATAGGTTCATTTTAATTCTGGTTGTATCAAGCACAAAGAGGAATCAAATCTCTTAAGGTGCAAACATTTCCTCAAAATTTACATTCAAAAAATTTTGCATCTTGAGAAATTTGATTCTTCTTAACACTTGGTAGATCTAGAATTAAAATGAATATATATATCAGTGTAGTTAATTTTTATAATTTTTTTAAATATTAAAAATGTATCATGAAATACCTTATACCTATCAATATTTATCAACCATTTAATATATATAATTACAATAATAAATAAATAAATCTTAAATCACCATTATATATATAAACACTCACAAACCCTATCTCCCTTTAAAATTAAATTTCAATTCATTTAAAGATATAATTTCAATTAATTTACAGATATCTTTAAATGAATGCGACGTTCAAAGTGACCAATAAATGCTTTTTTATAAACCCTTTATTAAAAAATGATATAATAAACACCGCAAATACATTTAACGCAGTGCACTTCGTGCTTTAGTCGTCGATTCGTATGCTAGTGCAATTATTAAGGCATACCAATATCAAAACATAATATGCTTTCCTCACATTCTTTTTTTTATCACAATCTTTTTATGCACTTTGAAAATGTATTGCCGTCATTTAAATTTAATATTATTTAATAAAGCTGGGTTAGTTGAAACCACTATATTTTTTTTAATGGAGAAATTTATAATAATTTAATTGTCAAATCAAGAGCGGGACAATTATTATGTGTTGGTAATCATGAATATTGGGTAATTCATTATTGTTATTTAAAAGAAATTATATTATTTAGTTGATGATTTGTAAAGAGTAGGTTTTCACTCTTGCCAAATACTTTTATAATTTATATCGTTTTTGTCATTATTCCAAAAGAAAACGAATTTTTAACCATACAAAAATTATTTTTAAAACATATTCCAAACCCAAAATATAAGTTATTGTTACTATTTAATAATTCTATTTAATTAAAAAAACAAATATTAATTTTTCAATTGATAATTATATTATAATTGCATTACATTTTTATTTTGTGTTTGAGTTTTGAATACCATTAAAGTTTATTATAAGATTTACATGATTTTGGCAAAATAAATATCTTGCTTTATATTTTTCTAATTAAAAATAATAATTAAATAGTGCATAATAATTTCATAATTAATTAAATATGTGATAATAATTTCATTTATTAATATTTTAAATTTTAAAGAAATAAAAATACACTTATCACTTTAATATATTGAAAAAACAAATATTTGTAAAATGAATCATATTGTAATTATGAAAATGAAAAAGTGAGATTTTAAATAGATTAACAATTTTGATTATTTGAATTTTAATTTACAAGAATTTACGTGTAAACAAATTATATGTATTATAGAGGAACCATATTTATAAATATACATAAATATATAAATATGAGTAAGAACAAGGGTTAATATAGTAGCTAGTTTTTATGGCTTAGTTTAAATATAGTTAAATTAAGTAGAAAACAATGAAAATAAAAAGATTTACAATTTTAAAATGTTATAATTATATTAATTGTAAATTGTAATTAAACTCGTTATTAAATTTTGTAAATTAATATGATTTGTATTGCAACAAAGAAATAATTATTAATAGTTTACATTTGGTTTTTTATAGTTTGTGGATATAGTTTTATGAAAATCTTATTATTAGGCATAGGTATAGAGGTCCTATCATAAATTTCTATTATACCTTGGTTTGGGAATGAATATGGGAAAATTTATATTTATTCGTATTACAAACATCTTATTGTTTTGAATATCATTCATCCATTAATAGTGTAAAATCTATCATATGTGGTTAAGTTCACACAAAAACCTAAGTGACCTCTAATCCTTGAAAATATAATGTAAAAATAAAAATGTATCTCTCAGATACCATTAAAAAAAAAAAAATCACATATATGATTTTAAATAATCATTTTGAATTATATATGTAATTTTAAATAGTATTTTTTTACTAGATTACTTTAATCATTAACCAGTTTTATAAATAGGAATATAAAATGATTATACTCATTAGCAATAATTTTATCACCCTACCAAAACAAATTGTATCATAAATGTTCATTTTACACATTGATGTGGTCTATGTACTTATGGTTAATTAATAGAGGTAATGGGCACAATAATAGAGGAAAGAGCAATAAGATGTTCAATTTGATAGCCAATCAAATTGAACATAAATAAATTAAATTATTTTTTAGAAATCATATATTTCAATGTGTAATGTTATACTATAGAATTTTTTGCATTTTTTTTGTCAAACCCAAACTAATATGGGTTTGACCAAAAACCTATTGCAATATCCATTTTACGCGTCATGATAATAATGATGTACATTGGAGTTAATAAGGGTTTTATTTTGCTTTTATCGTGATGGTTTTTAATAGTGGTCTCCACTATTTTATGTAGGTTTCGTTCTCTTTTTTATGGTTCTTGCATGGTTCATTAACATTAGGAAGGTGTTTTTTGATGAGGTATAATTGGGTCATTGATGGTTTTTTCTCTTGTTTTTGCCACATTGGATTTTAATAGTTGTCTTCAGTATTATATGTTGTTTTGATTCTCTTTTTGACGAGGCACATTAAGGTTAATGAGGGCTTTCCTCTTGTTTTTGCCACATTGACTTTTAAAAGTTCTCTTCGTTGTCATATGTGGTTTTAGTTCTCTCTTTGATCGCTTTTGCATGGTTCACTATAGTTAGGGAGGTGTTTTTGATGAGGCACATTAGCATCAATGAGGGCTTCATCTTGCTTGTTTCGTGATGGTTTTTAATATTTATCTTCACTTTGTACGTGATCTTGGTTCTATCTTTGATGAGACACGCTAGGGTTTAATAATGTTTTTCCTCTTACTTTTGCCATGACGAGGGCAATTTTTTTGGCAAGGACAAGTTTCACCCCTTCTTGCCATATTTTTGAGGATCTTTGTTAGATAAGGGAATAATGTGAATACTCCTTATGTGATGCCTTATTTGACATTCTTTTCCAAAACATTTGGATTTAATTCTTCAACTTTTAAAATATGTTCCACTACAAGTATGTTTGTCTTTTTTTATGGCCCCAATAAAAGCTTCCTCTTAGTTAAGTTGGAAGCCATGTTTCTATTTCTACCATTATAAAAATATGCGAGGGTAATTTATTATGTCACTACATAGTAGTGACATCTATGATCCATGGTTTTGTATCACTTTTGTACGTACAAAAAATCCCTAGAATTTCTATAATAGACATTAGGTTTTTATTTTTCCAAGACAATGGTCTAAGCACATTGGCTGCTTCAAGGCTACATAGCCCAATGTGACTGTGATCTATGTGTCCTTCGTATTGTTCGTCCTTTTTCTTAAGTCCTTTGTATAGTCTGAATGGATGTGGCCTCTTGCTTTAGTGTTACGTCTTTATAACAACCCTGGGTTAAAAATCCATGTAATAAAGGCAAAATAAGACCAAGGTCACGAGACACTTATTCCAAGATGAATGTTGGGAAAAACATCTCAGTGTGGGTGTTCATTTGGTTTATTATGGCTAAAGGGAAATTGGCAAAGGCAAAGGCTTTCAAACGGAAAGAGGCATTAATTGGCATTTTATTTATGAAAATAAAGGAAATTAGGAGAAAAGGAAGGTGAAAGGTCATAGGTTGCATGTGAGGAGGAAAATGAAGGAAAATAATGGAAAATGGAGAAAATAGAGGCCTCGTTGATAAAAAGGCTTATGAGGATCAATTCACAATCTTTTGTTAGTTTAACCTTTTGTCGGTCTTAGCTTGGAGATCTCTCTCTACTCCCTCTCTCTCATAATATTTGACACTTAGAGTATTCTTGGAGCACTCTAGTATTGGAGGAAGAAAGGAAAAGGAAGGACAAGAAAGCAAAGGGAAGCAAAGATCAAGCAAGGAGGAGTGGGATCAAGCAGCTACAACAGGTTTACTTGTAGGTATCAAGTTGCATGTATGATTGCCTAATTAGTTTTGTCATGCATGGTACATGCATGTGTGCATTTGGTTCTCTTGTTATCATTGGCATGGGTTTTGCCAGGCGTGGAAGTGGTTTTCAACCTTGTCTTGCCATTTCCGGATAGTCATAATGTGGTGCGGTTTCTCTTACTTGGTTGAGCTAGATTGTCAGATGGTTTCAAAATTGAGTGGGGTGGTCTTAGGGGGAAACACAAGGCCTAGGAATCCCTAGACTCGTGAAGGTGGGATTGCGGTAAAGCTTGATCATGTATACCCTCGTTGGATCTAGGAATCCTCGACCGGTAAATGGCAGGATATAGGTAAAGATTAGAAGATGGAGCCTCGTTAGTCCTAGGAATCCTCGACCAATGAATGGTGGGATATATGGTAAGGCCTATAGGTGGAGACAGACAAATTCCTCACGGTTTAGGTGGAGATAATTAGAGGCATCCATGCTTGTATAGGCCTAATGATCCCTGGATTGGTATATGGTGGGATTGTGGTAAAGCCTAGCAGTGTATGTTTCTTGTTTGGGCCTAGGAATCCCTTGGCGGGATTGCGGTAAAGTGTGGTTGTATAGATGAGGGCTTGGGCCTAGGAATCCCTTGGTGGATTAGGGTAAAGCCTGAGGAAGCCCTAAATCTTTTGTTGTAAGTCCCACATTCATGCTTGGAATATGGCACGCGGGTGATTGGTTGAAAGAAAGATTTGGTTCAGCCCACTCTATGGTCGGGTGGTACATGGAAGTCCCTAACTTGGTTTGACTTTTCATATGCTAATAAGATATTTTTTCCTCTTGTGTATCATGCATAAATGTCCTTGTTATTATGTGAATATAACGGTTGTTCTATTATTGTTATTCTGTTGGTTATAGGCATGGTTTTATGACAAATCTTTGCCATGGTTCTCATCATGTTTTGATTAGTAAATGAATGAATAATGAATGTATGACCTAATAAATGATAATGCAACTATTATAAGAGGGCATAAGACATTCTTAACAAATCTTAGATAAGTATGAAGTCCCTATGCTCAGATGTATTATATGACCTGCAGATTACATGTTCATGATGTGTTTGACGAAATGTATGTCATGGCTAGGCCTTTTCAAGTCAGGTTATTGTTAAATTTTTGCATTAGTGGTCTTTTCATCATGATATTTATTATTTCTGGAAGTTTCATGAAGTTCTGGGTAGAGGCCTTAGACCTAGCCCTGAAAAAGTGGCTCAAAATTCGGGGTCACTGGCACAAAACTACTTAAAAAAGGCCACAGTCGCATGGAGACCTTGTTGTGAGAGCGAATGGAGGGTCTCAGTCATTTAGAAGGCTTTTCATGGGAGTGATTGGGGGTCTAGTTCAGAAAAACATCAAGTTCTCTCAAAGGTTGGACACCTGGACGGGTAGGTTGGCTCTTGAAGATTTTGTAGCTCCTAAGGAAGGTCAGTTTGGTTTTGTTTAGTTGATTCCACCTCCTTAACTATACTCGGGGATTTGAATCATATCATAGTAACTCCTTGTCACATGTTTACCTCAGTGGACCAATTACCTTGGGTAAATGTGGGAGAGGGTGTTACAGAGTGGTATTAGAGCATGGTTCACCCCTTGAACTAGATGGACAGAATGTGTTTGTCATGCATACATGTCGGTTGCATATGTGTTATTTAGGTTTGTGGTCTATGTACTTGGTGTGTATGCATGGTTGTGGTCATTGTTGCAGTTGTGTCGCCATGTGGAAGATGATGGTGTTGTTGTTGGATGTGGTCGTGCATTTTCTATGCATGTTAGTGTCTATATGTCGTTATGCATGCATTGTCATGGTTATGGTATAGTCATGTATGGAAACTCAACAATGATTGAAATGATCTTGCAGACGAGATATCCTCCCCTAAACTATACTAGGGTATGTTGATTATGTTTATATTTGGTTTAGCTGACATGGTACACTTGCAAGAAGAAGATAAAAGATGACTAGCAAGATGGTAGACTACAGTTCATGGGCGATCTGAATAGGAAAATTAGTTTTGTTGTGTTGAATTCCTCTTTAGAATATGTAAAAGTGCTTAAGGATTCATGAGGTTAATTGCAAGTTTAAAACATGATTTTTTTAGAAGTTTTATGTAAATTTAATGTACAAATTAACATAAACAAATGACTGAACAACAACATATAACAGACATGAACATCACCAAAACAGTATCACAACAGCAAATGATGAAGGAGTTCACCCCACTTGGGATACGTCTCCTTGGTCCAGCTTCCAATGGATAGTCCTCTCTATTATGCTCAAAAGTATGAATACATCAATTTACAATGCTCATATAGCTCTAAAACTTGTTCCAATGGCTCCAGAATGCCCAAAAATGCTTGTTTAGCTTCTTTCTGCTCCCGATTTGGTCAAAAACTGAAGAAGTTATGGCTTCCCCAAGTCTTTCTGCTAATCGCACCGCAATTTCCCCAAAATCCGACACCATCTTACAATTTCGCCCAGATTTCTGCTAATCGGGCGCCATTTCTACCGATTTCAGGGTGAATTTGTCAAACGCATTAAATATCCTCTAACGCCTAAAATCTAAAATTTATGGACATATGGGGGGCCACGTGCACGAGGCTAAGGCAAACGAACCACCCCCACTCCACTCCGATGGTGGTCTCGTGGGTAGCGCGTGCCCAAGGGCTGGCCCCGTGGCTAGCCCTTTCCTCCTAATGGCATGGACTTTGGCTTTAAATATACGCCAAACACTATAGTTGTTAAGAACTATTAGTGTGGCGCATTAGTAGGAGGCTTGGACTTGTGCTTGGAGGTCGCGGGTTCAACCCCCACTGCTGCCACCCAAAACTTCAACGAAATTTTTGGTGGCCTTCAGGCTACCACGTGGCGAACTCTGGCTGGGCCATGTGGCAACCTATGGTTGGCCACCAACCATCCAATCAAAAACTTCCAAATGCACCCAATGACAAACTGCCACTTGGCATCATATGATTCAATGAAGGAGCCATTGACTAGTCAACCCTGCCACATCAGCATACACAGTCATTGCCACTTCAATAGTACATATTGTTGACTGGGATGTCACATTTTGCAAAAATTTGCCTATTTGGGAAATCGAACAAAATGTGATTCTGGGAGCATACTGAGTCTGTTTTGTGCGAAACAAGTTGTGCTAAATTAAGAATGACGAGCACTACGCAGTCGTTCAGGTTCCACACCGATCCGACAACTTTGAATTTTGAGCTATTTTTTTAGCACCTAATCAATGAGACTCTCCCTATAGATCAAATGAGTAGCATGGTGATGAGAAATCTCCCAACATAGTAGACACATTGAGAAGTTTGATGGTAGAAATAATAAGTTACAAAGCAAATAATGACAAAATCATTCAGGCACATGAGAAACAAGCAGAGGTTAATACAGTTATCCTTCAGAGTTTGTCGGATCTGCAAAGACAGGGATTGCTTAGGATCAACCATGGGAAGGAGGATAGTACTAATGGGGCATATGAAAGTAGGTCTCATGGTGGACACAGGTCAGATAGAGATGACACAATCAGAGATGGAAGGTTCTTAGATACACGAGATAGGAGAGGTGATGGACACAGGTTCTATTATAGTTCTGGTTCTAACATGTATCATGGTCATCATCGTTATCATCATTACAGGAGGAGAGACAAGGGATATTTCCCAGAAGACGCAGAGGCATGGTTACTTGGGATGAAGAAGTTATTTGAGTTACATGATTACACAGAGAACATGAAGGCCATAATAGCTATCTTTAGCCTCAAAGGGAAAACAAACATCTGGTGGGAATATGTGAACTGGGTTAGAGACATCAGGATAGAGGAGTTGAGTTAGCATGAATTCAAGAGACTTTTCAAGAAGAAGTACTTGTCAGAGAAGTACTAGGATAGTAAGACCAAGTAGTTTTATGGGCTAAATATGGGATTGATAGCGGATGAGGAGTATATGACTAAGTTTCTTGAATTATTGAGGCATATACCGTACCTTAAGGGTGAGAAAATCAAATTTTAGAGATTTGTCAGTGGATTACCGTTAGCATTTATATATCGGATTGAGTATGATGAGCCTTAGTCACTTGAAGAAGTCATTGGTAAGTTGAAGCATTGTCATGAGTTATCAAAGCGCAAGACAGAGTCTCGACAAGGTTGGAAAGGGAAAGACAAGGCTAAAGGTAAATGGTAGCCAAAGAAAACAAGACCCTGGGATGCATGTGAGAAAGAAAACATTGCACCTTACAAGAATTTTAATAGACCTCAGACTGGAGAGCAGCAAAATAAAGGTGATGGTAAGGGATGGTTGCAGTGTTGGACATGTGGTAAGAAACATCTCAAGAGAGATTGTCTGCAGAATTAGGGTGGTAGACCTCATATCTACAGTGCACAAGAAGCGTAGACTGTTGGGGATGTTGGGCAGAGCATTCCTCGTAGCTATGAAACATTAGATAACAGGAAGGCGGATCACCAAGCATCTATTATTGATATGGATGGTAAGCTTTGTGATCAAGTTGTTTCTATTTTTATTGACCCTGGATCCAATTATAGTTATGTTAATCCTGAACTGGTGGACAAGCGTGATTTGAATAAAGAAGTGCATGCAGAATCTTGGTTAGTGCAATTGGCTACAAGTACAAACAAAAGAGTTCATCAATGGGTAAGAGCCTATGCATTTGATTTTAATGGTATGCCTATATCAACGCATCTGAATCTACTTTCGTTGGGATCATACAATATGTTGTTGGGTCTGGACTAGTTGTATCTTCATAGGACCAAGGCGGATTGTTATGACAAGGCTATTGAATGCTTGGATGACAATGGAAAACATAGAATCTTGCAGGGTAAGAAGAAGGCAACATCAGTTAGAATGGTTATAGTTATGCAGGCAAAGCATAGTCGCAAAAAAGAGTGTGTGTTATTTGTAGTGCATATTTCTAGTGATAAAGGTAAGGATGTCGAGGATGAGGAGGTATTGAGCAGGTACCCGATTTTACAAAAGTTTCAGGATGTGTTTCCCACAGAGATTTCAGAGTTTTTGCCTCACAGAGAAGTGGACTTTTCTATTGAGTTGGTAGCAGGGGTAGCACCAACATCAAAGCCACCATACAGGACGAGCACACCAGAGTTAATAGAGTTGAAGTTGCAGTTGAAGGAAATGCTTAACAAGGGATACATTAGGCCAAGTGTATCGCCTTAGGGTGCATTATTGTTGTTCGTAAAGAAGAAGGATGGAAGTCTTGGGCTATGCATTAATTACAGGTAATTGAACAAGGTAACCATAAAGAATATGTATTTGTTGCCGAGGATTGACGACTTATTTGATCAATTGAAGGGAGCAACAATGTTGTCGAAGATTGATCTGAGATCGGGATATCATCAGGTACGCATTAAAGAATAGGATATCTACAAGACTGCTTTTAGGACTAGGTAAAGGATATATGAGTTTGTCATAATTCCATCTGGTTTGACTAATGCTCCAACTACTTTTATGTGCTTGATAAATAATGTGTTGTGTCCTTATCTGGACAAATTTGTTATTGTGTTCATTGATTATATATCAATATATTCTAAGAATGAGGAAGAGCATGTTGAACACTTAACAGAAATGTTGAGATTGCTAAGAGAACATCAATTGTGTGCCAGGAATAGCAAATGCAGTTTCTTTCAAACAAAGGCACATTACTTGGGGCATGTAGTCCAAGGAAGGCATAACAATGGATCTTAAAAAGATAAGAGATATCATGGAATGGGAAGCTCCTAGGAATGTGGACGAGTAAGGTCATTTATGGGGTTAGCAGGTTATTATAGGAGGTTCATCAGGAACATCTCACTGATTGCTTATCATATTACATCATTGCAGAGGAAAGGTAATAAATTTGAATGGACAGAGGAATGTGTAGCCAATTTTGAAAAGTTGAAGCAATTGTTGACAAATGCTCCAATTATTAAGATTGTAGATCTGGATAAAGAGTTCATGGTGTGTACAGATGCTTGCAAAAGAGTAATTTAGTCCTTATGCAAGAGGGATAGGTGGTGTGTTACAAATCAAGGAAACTGAATGAACACGAGGAGAGTTATGTTACACATTATCTTAAGCTGGAAGCGATCATCCATGCGTTGAAGATGTGGAGGCACTATCTTCTTGGTAGGAGGTTTGTATCGATGGGTAATCATAGTGGATTGGGATACTTGTTTGACCAACTGAATCTAAATGTCAGGCAAGCTAGATGCTTGGCCACGATCAGTGAGTTCGAATTTGAGATCATGTACATTAAGGAAAAGGAAAACGAGATTGCAAATGCTCTTAGCAAAAGAGTACAGGTAAATCATATAGTAATTATGAGTTCTTATGGGACATATCTATACGTCAGATCTTACAGGCAAGATAGCAGGGTGACAAGTATAGGGAGCTTATGCACAGGTTACAATAGGGTATAAGTGATCAGGATGTGGACTATCATCCAACAACAGATGGTTTGGTCAGATTTATGGACAAAATATATGTTCCAGACAATAGTTAGTTGAAGAATATTATATTGAGGTAATTTCATGCTAAGTGGTATTCAGGCCACCCACGATACTAGAAGACATTGACAACAGTGAAGCAGTTCTACTATTGTCTGAATCTAAAAAAGGAAGTGGCAGAGTTTGTGGATAGATGTTTGAATTCTCAATAGGTAAAATCAGAGTGTAAACATTCAGGTGGTCTACTACAACCAATTCTAATTCCACAGTGGAAATGGGAGGTCATTTCTATGGATTTCATTACAAGTTTGTTGATGACATCTAGACAACATGATTCCATCATGATTGTGGTGGACAGGTTGACAAAGGTACCGCACTTCATTCTAGTGAAGTCTACTTATTTAGCTAATGATGTAGCATAGGTCTTAATCAAAGATATAGTGAGGTTGCATGGTCTTTTGAAGAATATTATGTGGGACACATATGCTAAGTTTACTTCCAAGTTTTGGAAGGAGTTTTTTGCAGGTTTGGGGACAGATTTGGCCTTCAACACAACTTATCATCTGCAAACAGATGGACAAACAAATAGGGTCAACAGGATATTAAAGAACATGTTGAGGATGTATGTGATGCATCAATAAAGGAGATGGGAGGAGTATCTTCCATTGGTTGAGTTTGCTTACAACAATGGGTATCAAGAGTCACTGAGGATGAGTATGTTTGAGGCATTTATGGGCGGAGTTGTAATACTCCCATCAGTTGGAGTGATCTAATGAACAAGGTGTTGATAGGACTGGACATGTTGGCAGAGCTGGAATAGGAAATGCAGTTTATCAAGAATAATATAAAGGCAACACATGACAAGCAGAAAAGTTATGCATGTTATCACAAATGGTTTAAGGAGTTTCAAATTAGGGAACATGTGTACTTATGCATCAAGCCCAAGAAGAGCTCCTTGAGGATAGGTTCATGTGCGAAGTTAGCACCTTGGTATTGTGGGCCTTTTGAGATCCTTGAGAGGATTGGAGCAGTGGACTATAAATTTGCACTGCCTCCGGCTGTAAACCCCGTGATGTTTTCCATGTTTCATTGCTTAAAATATATGTAAAATATCTTGATCATGTTATTGACTGATCTGCATTGCAGGTGGAGCCAGAAGGAGAATTCCAGTCGGAACCTCAATGTATTTTGCAGAGAAATATGCTCATGCTCCAGAACCGAGCAATCGAGCAGGTTAAAGTGCATTGGAATCACTTTGGGCCCAATGAAGCTACATGGAAGATGGTTGATAAGATGTGGGCTATGTATCATTCCTTGTTTGTTGGTTGAGGCAAATAATTTTTGGTATATGTATATATGTATATGGATGTAAATACCACCATGAGATGTGTTATAAAGTTCCAATAAGCGGTATGGTTGTCATGTTGGTTTGATTTTCAGTAGGTTGATCGTTGTAAATGTTGCATTGAGATAATTTATAAAGCTCCATGGGTAGTATGTCTTGCTTTTCAATAGTCTTGTTGGTTGTAGGTGTCATTAAACACCGAGGATGATGTTCCCTTAAGGGGGAGGAGTTTGTAACAGCCTCGGGTAAAAAATCAATGTAATAAAGTAAATAAAGGCCAAATAATACCCAATGTCATGGGACACATATTCCAAGCTGAATGTTGGGAAAAACATCCTAGTGTGGGTGTTCATTTGGTTTATTATGGCTAAAGGGAAATTGGCAAAGGAAATGGAAAAGGCTTTGAAAAGGAAAGAGGCATTAATTGGCATTTTATTTATGAAAATAAAGGAAATTCGGAGAAAATGAAGGTGAAAGGTCACAGATTGCATGTGAGGAGGAAAATGAAGGAAAATAATGGAAAATGGAGAAAATAGAGGCCTCATTGATTAAAAGGATTTTAAGGATCAATTCACAACCTTTTGTCAGTTTTAGCTTGGATCTCTCTCTCTACTCTCTCTCTATCATACTTTGGACACTTAGAGTATTCTTGGAGCACTCTAGCATTGGAGGAAGAAAGGCAAAGGAAGGACAAGAAAGCAAAGAGAAGAAAAGATCGAGCAGGAAGAGCAGGATAAAGCGGCTACAATGGGATTACTTGCAGGTATCGAGTTGCATGTATGATTTCCTTGATAGTTTTGGTATGCATGGTATATGCATGTGTGCATTTGGTTCTCTTGTTGTCATCAGAATGGGTTTTTCCAAGAGTGACAATGTTTTTCAACCTTTCCTTGCCATTTCTGGATAGCCATGGTGTGATGGGGTTTCTCTTACTTGTTTAAGCTAGATTGTCGAATGGTTTCAAAACTGAGTGGGGTGATCTCAGGAGGAAACACAAGGCCTAGGAATCCATAGACTGGTGAAGGTGGGATTGCGGTAAAGCCTGATTTTGTAAACCCTCGTTGGGCCTATGGATCCTCGACTAGTGAATAGCAGGTTATACAGTAAATCTTAGAGGATGGGGCCTCTTTAGGCCTAGGAATACTCGACCAATGAATGGTGGGATATACAATAAATCCTAGAGGTGGAGACAGACAAATTCCTCACGTTTAAGTGGAGATATCTGAAGGCATCCATGCTTGTATAGGCCTAGTGATCCCTGGACCAGTATATGGTGGGATTGCGGTAAATCCTAGTAGTGTATGTTTCTTGTTTGGGCCTAGGAATCCCTTGGCGAGATTGCGGTAAAGCCTGGTTGTATTGACGGCTTAGACCTAGGACTCCGTTGGTGGATTGTGATAAAGCATGAGGAAGCCCTAGTTGTTTTGTTGTAAGCCCCACATTCATGCTTGGAATATGGCACGAGGGTGATTAGCTGAAAGAAAGATTTGGTTTAGCCCAATCAATGGTCGGGTGATACGTGGTAGTCCCTGACTTGATTGGGTTTGCATATGCTAATAATATATTTTTCCCTCTTGTGTATCATGTGTAAATGTGCTTGTTATTATGTGATTATAATGGTTGTTCTATTATTGTTATTTTGTTGGTTAAAAGCATGGTTTTATGACATATCTTAGCCATGACTCTCATCATGTTTTGATTAGTAA
The DNA here is from genome assembly GCA_000404065.3 of Pinus taeda. NCBI lineage: Eukaryota > Viridiplantae > Streptophyta > Pinopsida > Pinales > Pinaceae > Pinus > Pinus taeda. Next base: position 39,879 of record APFE030061090.1, on the reverse strand, counting down.
ATGAATGAATAATGAATGTATAACCTAATAGATGATAATGCAGTTATTATGAGAGGGCATCAGACATTCTTGAAAAATCTCAGATAAGTATGAAGTCCCTATGCTCAAATGTGTTTATATGATCTGTAGATTACATGTTCATGATGTGTTTTACGGAATTTCTGTCATGGCTAGGCCTTGTCAATTCAGGTCCTTGTTCAAGTTTTGAATTAGAGGCCTTGTCATCATTTTGTTTATCATTTCTATAAGTTTCATGAAGTTCTGGGCAAAGGCCTGAGTCCTAGCCCTGAAAAAGTGGCTTAGAATTTGGGGTAGTTAGCACAGAACTACTTGGAAAAGGCCACATTCGTGTGGAGGCCTTGTTGTGAGAGTGACTAGAGGGTCTCAGTTGCATGGAAGGCTTGTCATGGGAGTGAATGGGGATCTAGTTAAGCAAAACATCAATTTCTATCAGGGGTTGAACACCTGGAGGGGTTGGTTGGCTCCTAAAGGTTCTGTAGCTCTTGAGGAAGGTCAGTATGGTTTTTTTAGTCGATTCCACTTCCTTCACTGTACTTGGGGAGTTGAATCATATCATAGTAACTCTTCATCACATGTTTACCCCAGTGGACCGGTTATGTTGGGCAAATGTCGGAGGAGGGTGTTACAATCTTCATCTTTAGATAAGCCAAAGCCAGTGTGCATACGCATTGTGGTGGAAGACCGACTAGCTCATGAATTGAGTGGCATAATAATTGGAAGATATGGAGAGATCGAGGGGTTGTATGAGGATGGTTATGTGCTTACATCATTATCACATCAAGTCCCTATGTGAGATATTTCCATCTTCCCTGTAAGCGTTGATCTATTTTATCTTGGCACAAAGCCAAACTACCTTTTGGGTATGGCTTATCCTCTATCTTTAGGGAACATAGAGGTAGATTAAAGGGCTTTATTGTTCACCACCATAACTAAGTCGGATATTTGTGAAAGGGATGATATGGAGAGTGCCCGGTTTTACCATAATCACAGTGGATATTGTAATGATTAAAGAAATTTAGACCTTCCAAGTGATAATGAAAACATGGGTTCTTAAGTTTTATTTAATTTCTTAAATATTTCACAGTTGCTTGTCGTAAATATGGTAATTTGATCAAGGGCATCAAATTAAAGATTTTTTGAGTTTTTCTTCTAAAATAAAATCTGACATTGCTCAAACTTCCAAGTCACTAAAGTTCACACATGGGAGAGGAAGAAGAACCACGAGTACCCTTAAATATTTTCATTGGTTGACCTAAATATGGTTATTTCAATCATGGCCTCCATTTCAAAAATTTAAATGTCCCTTTCTAAAATAAAAGTTGTCAATATTAAAACTTTAAGAGAGCAACTTCTATAAAGTAGGTTACAAGTCTCGAGACCACTGTAATTTCCAACAGTTAAAAATAATTATTGGTGGAGGTTACAATGCCTACATATTTTTGGAAAGACATCTTCTCTGTCGTTTCTTTTGTTAATTTTAGTATTTCAATTGTTAATTGCATTAATATGTATTCTAATATTCTTTTGTATTGCCTGATTTTAGGGGGGATTCATGTAATTTTATTGCTTGTCTTCTAATTGGTGATCAACTTGTAACAAAAACCATTACAACAACCTATTTTATTTTTTTAGATATTGTTATCTTGTCTTAGGTAAAGCCTATAAGGAATTTAGTCAATTATGTTTGTCTTATAGTCGTAAGCATATTGTTCGTGGGCGATATACAGATGCCAGATTTCAGCTCGCCCGTGCATACTTTTTCTTTTAATCTTTTTCATTAATATCTTCGTGAAACAAGATTTCAACAAGGCACATGGTAACACTAAATTAGCTAGATATCCAAAAATATTGACAGCAATCAATTGAACTAACAACTTATACTATTGTTAGCATTTTCTATTCCTACATAGATTTCAGATTTTAGATTTATGGGATTCTTAGATTGTTGTGATAGATTTTCTGGATTAATCTTATTTAGATCGACGTTTCGAACTTTCAACTGAGGTTCATCATCGGTGAAAGTATGGGCAAAATTGATCACTGATTCATGGTTAATAAATAGGGAGAAGGTATTAGAGATTAAGAGAAAAATGGCCGATAATGAAATTTAAAACAAGAATTATGCAATCAAATAAATTAAATGTTTTTATTATTATCAAAACATAATATGTTTTATTAAGTCATACTATAATTACAAAAAAAATTAATAAACGTGATTAATTGTTGATTTTAAGTTTTTTTTTACAAGTTAAAGATTTTATTAATGAGAAATGGTGAAATAAGGAATATTTATATTAAAATTACCTAAAAAGATTAAAAATATATAAATGTAAGAAAACGTATTGAAAATATTATCATAAAATTAAATGAATTAAAATTTTTACTTATTGTGTCTTAAAAAAAAATGGAATGTTTTGATAAATATTATAATGTTAATTAATAGGAATGATTAATTGTATATTTTTAGGATTTCTTTATAATATGTTAAAAATATATTAATTATATATAGCTTGTATGGTGATCCTTCAAAATAAGCTTTAGTATAGGGAAGAGTCTATCCTATGCATGCAAGTTTGCATTCAAGGTTCAATCGAAGTACGGAAGATTTTAATGTACGAAAGATTTTAATTCCTTACTTCTTTGTGTAAGGTTAGTTAACCTTCATGTATGTTAATGGGATTAAGAGACTCTTTGAAGTATTGGAAATCACTTAATGAGATGTATTATTTTACGAAGTTATGTATTAAAATGGATATTTATCAATATGGTTCGAAATGAGTTAATAATGTGGGAAATATTAGACAATATATTGATTATATTATATAATAATGTTTTATGTCATTAGAATAGTGAATCTATTGATCATTTATTTGTTTTTTTTTTTCTTTTTGTGAACATTGTTTAGAATAAAATAAAATGTTGGTGGTTTGGGAACTTTGTTGAAAAAAGTATGTGTCTTTGGGTTTATAGATTTAGGTTGTCTTATTTTAAATTTCTCTTGGTGTTTATGATTGGTGGTTTGGGAACTTTGTTGAAAAAAGTATGTGTCTTTGGGTTTATAGATTTAGGTTTTCTTATTTTAAATTGCTCCTGGTGTTTATGATTGTTGGTTTGGGAACTTTGTTGAAAAAAGTATGTGTCTTTGGGTTTATAGATTTAGGTTGCCTTATTTTAAATTTCTCCTGGTGTTTATGATGTGGGGCATTTGGTTAGGGAGAAACAAAGCTATCTTTCAAAATGATGTTGTATGCTCAACAATAACTGCACATAATTCTAGAGTTGTTTTTTGGAACAAGTCAAGCCCTTGAAATCGAAGAAGACAAGAATTATAAGGGATTTGGTGATATCTGAAGGAAATGTATGGGGTTGGTGTCTATCAATGGGAGAATTGTGGGGTTGGTATTGTCATTCTATTCCCTCTAAATGTGGTTCTAAAATGTAAGTTGGGCATTGGAAATGGTACATATTTTGTTGTTGAGTTGATTTCTCTGTTGTGTGCTTTGTAGTTAGCTTTGTGGAAGCATATGACGGTTTTTAAACTGATTGGTGATTCCAAAATGATATTGGTCTTGTTTATTGGGAAGGTGGATCTTAGAATTCTTCAGTTGGAATGATGGAAAAGGTAGATCTGACAATTACAACAACAGTTTGATGATCTTCAAATCCTTCACTATTACGAGGAGCATAGTGTTCTAGAAAATTTTCTCTCAAAAAAAGCTTTACTTTTGGATGTTGGCATTTGTACCTGTTCAGAATTCTGTAATGGTGTTTTATCATCAATCTCTTCCTTTAATCTCTTTAATCTTTCTTTTCCAATGTAAAGTTATCCTTTCTTCTTTATGTATGGTTGAAGCATATTTTGGATGCTAAGATAATATCTTTGTTAAGAAATCAAGTGAATTACTATGCAACCAAGAGATTGTACTTTTTGATTTCTAGTTTTGAAATATCAAAAGTATGTTAAAAAAATAAGGAAATATCACCTAGACACAAATTTTGATGATGAAATATCACATTTTGTCGTAGATCATGTATAGTATATGCATATGCTTCCTCTTCATATTGAAACCTATGTGATTTTTAAAATTGAGAGAGGATGTGGAGATGTGGTTAGTGTTAGTTTTATGGGATTATGAAAGTGTTTAAACCATGTTTGAATTACTTCATGAGCTTTGGGGTACATAGTGTATATTTAACCCTTGGATGGTTTATGATGGATTTGTGCATGGCAGATGGTTCATAACATATTCGTACATTGGAGATAAATTACTTAGTCATTTCTTGAGCTTGGATAACCTTTGACATGATATTCTTACCTTAGGAATTTGGGTTATCTTAATAGATAGGTGCCCTTCATTATGTCCACACATATAACATAGAGTTGGCTTAGAGAATGCCCTACTTGGGAGGAGGAGCATTATGCATCTTGGAGGATGGTATTAGACTCTCGATAACATTAGTTGTTTTGATTCTTGTTTGGAGGCTTGGAGTTGGCTTAGGGAAGTTTGAACTATGCTAATGTTCTTGCAAGGAGTAGTTGACTTGATGGAGTATATTTCTTGGAAGGATTTATGTAGTTTGTGTAGGCTTGTTATGTAGGAATGTGAACTTACCTCATGTAGCCACATCATCTTGAGTCCTTATTATGTATGACATCACCTCAAAGCATGGATTTGTACTTTGGAGTGGAATGATTCACTTATGTTTACCTACAAGCATTCACTGTAGGTTCCTTGTAAGGACTTGAGCCCATACTATAGTGTTGGCCTCCCTTGTCTCTCATGTAAATAGAGGAAGAAGAGAGTCCTTCTTGTAATCATTAAATCACGTCACTATATCTCTTCTCTTCGCACTTAGCTTATTAAAAGAAGAAGCTAGGATTTCCCCATGAACCCTAATGGAGTTATGAAGTCCAAATGAAATGTATTTATTTGGAGTTTACTCTCATGGCAGACACTATAGTGATGATCATTATCCTTTCTCAATTGGCTCCTCACTTGTGTTGGATATTTATCTCTGTTAGAGTTGCTAGGGTTTCTTTGTTTTTTTGGAGTATCTTGGAGCATCTTAGAAGTCTAAGGCCAGGGTTTATCCTTTGGAGGTTTGACATTAAACTTTTGCAATAAAACACTAGCATATATTTGGTGGGAAAGAAGATGAGAAGTGAACATCTCATGTTGGAGATATTATTGAATATTAGAGCTCCTTGGTTGAGCTATGGTTTCCATGTTTCCCTAGCCTTGAGAAGGCTACAATATGTACATGTACTTCATCTTGAGCATATTAATGAAGTTTTCAGCTTTTTAGAGGTTGTGCGTTTTATAGATTTGATTTTCAACCATACATGTTATTTATTTCTTGTTATTTGCAATTATATATGGCTTGATGTTTTTGTTAATTTTTCATGATATCCTAATGTGATAATTACTTCTTAATGATTCATTAAATAATTCATCTTATTTCACATTCATCATTAAGCACTTATACATAGGAAATCTTAACAGTAAAAAAAATAATGACAACAGGATCATGAAGAGATAGCCAAACACAAAAGACACAAAAAATTTACTCCAGGAAAACTCTCTTCTATGGAAAAACCCAACATCCTTTTCTTAGAGAAATTATCTAATTCAATGAGAGATACAATTTGAACCTTCCAATCAAATAAAGTCAAACTGACCAATAACCAAACCCAAGTAAAACTTGGTCAAACTACCTAGAAATACTCTCAGTCAATTGTGCACAAATCGCCAAAGAAGAGGTCAAATTTTGGCCTCTTGCCATTGCCTAGAGATTCAACTTGCTTCCCAAAATTCGGTTTACCTAGAAGCTTGATCTGCCCAGAAACTAAGTCTGCCCACATGTGCGAAGTCAACAAAAGTCAAACAACCTGAACATGCTTGAATAAATTTTGGTCTCCTTTTCCTTCTCCTTCTTATGGGTGAATATAAAATTGATGTATTGATGATGATTCAAGTTGGTAGATAGTGGAGGAGGTCAAATGATCATTTAATAGAGGTCTAATGTGCCCCAAGTGGTGTGTTACTTTGACTTAGTCGACTTGACTTTCATGGAGGCAACTTGATTTTGGGGGAAAAACAAATTAAATTTAAATTAAAAATCCCCTCTCTTAATTTTGTGGGCTAATATAAATGATGAAGACCGACCATAGCTACTAAAATTCAACACTTCCTCTTAACTAGGGAGGTATTCATACTCACTTTTTCATATGATCTTTTGTTGAAAATTTTCTTTATTCTGAGAAAAGGTTGAATGAGCTAGCTATGTTGATGAATCCATCCACCTCATGTTCTATACAAAAACCACGTGGAAAGAATCTTGCATCAACATCATGCAAAGGAATCTAGCCACCCACTAGATACATACCCTTTGCAAATGGATCTAGTCACCCACTAGCTAAGGACCTTCTAGTGTTCCGCTGGCCAAATGCCTTTTAGCCTTCTGGGTTCAAGAATAGTCTTTGTTTCACCAATCCACCAAGTTGTCACTTGCTAAAACATTCATTTTGGAGGTTTTAATGAAACTTCATTACAACTGAAAAAATATGGGCGTCTAGAGGTTGTAGCAGTGTTTTTTTTTTGCTTAATGGAACAAGTAGCACCAGTGCGCTATATACATAAATGCATCGAGGGGCATACATAACTAAAAGCACCAAGGTATTGAATGCAAAGAATTCCAGTGCATAATATATAATGCACTGGTGCTAAGAGATACAAAAGCCCCAGGGCGCTCTTCTAAAAAATGACATCAGGGCACACAAAAAATAATTGTTGTGCTGATGTTTTTTTTAAACTTGCAACACCGATGCGTATCCTTAGTAAAAATGCCCCGATGTGCTAGTTATACAAAAGGACCGGTGTTGTTTGTTTCCTTAAAGAATCGGGCTAGAAATAATATTTTGTCGGATTGGGGAGTTAGTTATGCGAAAGCGCTAGTGCGTTAAGAACTACAATGTACGAGGATGTTAATCTAAAACAAGACCAGTGCTTGAAGTAATAAATGCATTGATGCTCTCGTTTTCTTAAAAGGCATTGAGCATGCAAAAAGATGTTGTCACAGTGCTTTTATATAACACAACCCACTAGTGCTTCTATATGTTATAGACGCACTGATTTTTTGAATAAGAATTTCTATCTTTTAGAAAGATTGATCTGTGACAGTGCAATTATTGTAATTTTTAAAACCCGTTATTCATCGAAAAAATTGATATATATTTTATAACTGTATTCATATAAATTAAAATTTGGTTAGTGCATTTGTATATGTTGTTTGCATTAATTTGTTATATTATCAGATTTCGCATCTCTTCATTATAATATTTAATCATCCATATATTTAATCAATGGTGTAACATTTCACAACGACAACACGATAGAATAAATTAAAATGTATTTTATTATATATCAATAAGAGGCTCTTTGTCATACGGAAGACAACATGGAGAGCAGATGCGCGCGCGCGGAGCTGAAGACCTAGCCGCCTAGCCTGCTGCTGCTCGACGCCGTCGCCTCGGCCTGGGCTGCGAGGCCTGTTTCTGGGCCTTGGTAGCCATGGCTTCTCTTGTTCCCCCCCTTGGAGATGCGGAGAAAGCCTTCTCTGCCCTGGTAAGATCCCTTCCCCCTGCTCGCCCTAAGCCATCAACCTCCAAATTCGTCAAGAAGCTGGATGTTATTCAAGAAGTGCAGCTGCCTCCATCCCTTCCTCGAATGGCAGCCCTATCTCTTGCGGAAAAAGGTCTCATAGGACAATTCACAGGATTGTGGCCCTCTCCAAAAACAGTGCAGCGATGGGTGGAACGAAATTGGTCCGACAAAACTCAGGGAAAGATTTCGATTCGATTCTGTGGCAAAGGTTACTATACATTTCACTTTGAAACTAAAGAAGACAAAGACCTGATATTCAGGAACGGGCCCTATTTCATGGACTCGCGAGGGCTATATCTCAACAAATGGACCCCTGATTTCGATCCTGAGCTCGACATCCCCAACGCAGTTCCTGTTTGGGTCCGTCTTCCTCATCTGCCCTTACACTGCTGGGGAGATGAATCTGTCAAAGCAATAGGGAATGCTGTTGGAAAATATATTGACAGAAGTGAACCAAAAGACAACATGCAAGCCTGTGCGAGGATCTATGTCGAAGTGGATCTCGGGAAAGGTCTGCCGGAGGCCATCAAGCTAAAGGTGGACGAGTGGAGCTACATTCAGCAACTTGACTACGAGCAAATCCCCTTTAAATGCAAGGTATGTCATGAATATGGTCATTTCGCTAATAGATGCTCTAAGGTTACCAACCTGGACTCAGAAGACCATGGGGAACAATGGGAAACCGTCAAAAAAAAATAAAGCAACCCCCTCATCCAAATCTGATCCCTCATCTGATATTCCAGGCTCTTCTTCCCTCCCTCCCAACTCGCCTTCCTCCTCCTTTCCCTCTAAACCTTCCCTTGACCCCCCCTCCCCTTCAACTTCCAACCCCTTCCTCATTTTATCCTCTGAAGAAACCCTCCCTGAGAATCCTCCCCTTGATTTGTCTGACCCCTCAAAAATTCCTTTGTCTCTCTCTCAGCCCGCCTCGGATCCTCCCCCCCCTAGAACAACAAGAAGCTCTTCCAAGGATATTGGCGCCTCTAGTGACCTTCACAAGAAATTAGGACCAGGGCGGAAAACAGCAAAGCAACATCGTGAAGAGAACACTCAAAAAGATATAGCCCTTGGACTTCAAACGCCAATGGACTCCTTCATCACAGGATCTAAATAGACAGAATCAGCAGGAAAAGACCATGAGAGGCGAGCACCTCTGCGAACAAATGTCCCATGATGAAGCTACTGTCATGGAACAGTAGGGGTATGGGGCACCCCTCCAAATCAGCTGCCCTACGAGATCTGATTCAAACAGAAAGGCCAGACATTATTTTACTCCAAGAAACCAAACAAAGTCAAAGTGATATGCAGAAAATTGTTGACGCTCAAAAAAAATTTTTAGGGATCAGCAACGACTCTAGAGGAGCTTCAGGAGGAGTTACAGTCATGTGGAGCAGCCATCTCTGGGATTGTAAGTTATTTTCTCTCAATCAAAATTGGTTAAAGATTAATTTAGTCCACAAAGATGAGAGTTGTGATCTCATTATTTACAACGTTTATATTCCCAATTAGTTTAGAGAAAAGGAACAATGTTGGGAAGAGTTGAAAGAAGACATAAATAAGGAACATAATCCAAATATTATTCTAGCTGGGGACTTAAACTTAGTCCTCCATGCAAATGAAAAAAGAGGGGGCAACTTTCTTCATGACCCCTGTAGAAATCAGCTGGAGGGAATAATGTCTGATCATGAACTGATGGACATCATCCCTAAAAATAGAAAATTTACTTGGAGCAACAGAAGGTTGGGGCCAGGCAATATTATGGAACGCCTAGACAGAATTCTAGTTAATATCTCCTTGTTGTCCACCTTTGCTGCAGCCCACACCAAAGTCCTCAACTCTACAGTGTCGGACCATTTTCCAATCATGCTAACGCTGGACTCCCATGCTCAATTAGGACCGATTCCATTCAGGTATAATCCTCTCTAGAGAAATAATGCTGAGGCGGCAGACATAATAGAAGGGACTTGGAAGCAGCACATTGAAGGCTCACCCAGCTATATCTGGGAAATGAAAATCAAAAATACAAGGAAAGCTCTAAAAGACTGGACCAAAATCAGTTATAAAGAGCCTGAAAAAATCAAAAAAAAATTACAGCAAGACTTGGACAAGATTCAAACCCAAATAGAGCAACAAGGGCTCACCCATCAGTTGAAAAAAGAGGAATGGGAAACACAAGGACAGCTAATGCACACTAAGAGAGAGGAGGAAACAAAATGGAGAATTAAGTCAAGACAATTGTGGCTAAAAGAAGGAGACAAAAACACGGCATATTTTCACAAGCAGGCAACAATCAGGAAGATAAGGAATAACGTAACTTCAATAACAGATTACAATGGCAGCCAGCATAATGACCAAGAAGCTATTAAAAGAGCAGCCTCTCTTCACTTCAAAAAATTACTCTCAGAAAATCATGAAGAGTCCGACTACTCAGAACTGCTTCAGCATCTCCCAAAAGGAATCTCGCAAGAGATGAATGACAGTCTCAATCAGAAAATCACGGAGGAGGAAATCAGAAAAACCATTTGGACCTTGCAGCCGGACAAGTCTCCAGGTCCAGATGGTTTTCCAATTAAATTTTATAGAGATTACTGGCATCTAATCAAAAAAGATCTTGCTAAGATGCTGAGGGGAATCCAAAGAAAAAAGAAAATGGGGGGCTTCACGAATTCCACTTTCCTTGCGCTTATCCCCAAGGAATCCCGGCCTACTACCTTCTCCAGGTTTCGCCCTATCTCTCTATGCAATACTTCTTATAAAATCTTTGCAAAAATCATAGCATCCAGACTCCAGCCCCTCCTTCCTTCTCTTATCTCTGAAAATCAAGGAGGTTTCCTCTCCAATAGACAAATCCATGACTCAATAATTCTCATTCAAGAAGCCATCCATTCTAGCATAACAAGGCAAGAGAAAGGCTTTGTCCTCAAGCTCGACTTAGCTAATGCCTTTGATCGAGTTAGACATTCCTTCTTGTTCGCTGTTCTGAGGAAAATTGGATTTAACTCATCCTTCATTAGCACCATCGCTTCTTGTATCTCTGACCCTTGGATTTCTCCCTTGATTAATGGGCGCCCTTGTGATGCCTTCCAATCGTCCAGAGGGTTAAGGCAGGGATGCCCTCTTTCACCTTACCTCTTTATCTTGATGGATGATTCCATTAGTAGAGCGCTTGATTACAACAGAAGAGTTGGTCTAATCTCAGGCATCAAATATGGGAATGGAGTCAATAATATCAACCACTCCCAATTCGCTGATGACACCCTTCTGATAGGGGGTGCTTCCACGACTATTGCAAAACGATTCAAAGCCCTCCTTGACAAATTTATGGAGTTCTCAGGGGGAGAGATTAATTATCAGAAAAGTTGCATCTATAGCTGGAACATCTCCACTCAAACTGCTCACAGCATAGCCAACATCTTTGGAGTCGCTCACAAAGTAAACTGGGATCACTTCACCTATCTTGGAATGCCGGTGAGTATGGGGCCATTAAAGGCTGACACTTGGAATGAAATCATAGATAAAGTCAAGAGGAAGATTCAACAATGGGGAACTCAATGGCTCAACCCAGCAGGCAGAATAATTCTCCTTAAATCAGGTATTTCTTCACTCCCTCTCTATAGGTTCACTCTTTATCAAGCTCCAGCATCCTTTCATTACAAGCTGGAAATCGCCATCCGAAATTTTTTATGGCAAGGAGGCAAAAAAGAGAAAAATAGGTTTAATCTGGTTAGTTGGAAAAGTGTAATTCAATCCCAGGACAAAGGAGGTCTGGGAATAAGATCTCCCAAAATCCTAAATCTGGCCTTTGGAATCAAAATTGCTTGGAGGCTGATCAATGAGCCCATAGTTTGGTGGAAACAGGTCCTTGAATGTAAATACCTTAGCAGCAAAAGGCAAAATCTTCTTGAAACAGATATTCCCATAAGAGAGGCTACTAAAATTTGGTAGCTCTGTAAGAAAGCCATCCCCCATCTAGTTCACAATATTTCGAAGGTTCCGAGGGGAGGAGACTCCATTGATTTTGCCTCAAACAAAATAATGGGACTCCCTCCCTTAAATTCAATTGACGAAGCAATTCCCATCATCCATCATCTCAACTGCAAAGGTATCCAGAATCTAGATCAAATTTCGAAGTGGGATGATAATACTGGAGCATGGATTGGATGGGAATTCCCATCCATTCCTCCAGTCCTTGAACCAAGTCTCAAAATCCTTCAAAATAATCTTCAGAACCGAGCTCCCATTAGAAAAGGAGCAACAGACGGGTTCAGATCGGATCCCACGGGCTCCAGCTATACAATCAAATCTGGATATCAGTATATCTGCAATGACATTTATCAGATCCCTACATGGAATCACTGGCGGATAATATGGAATTCGGAGGCCATTCCCAAAGTTAAATTCTTCAATTGGCTGCTGCTAAAGGGAAAAGTGCTCACAGCTGAAAACTTAAAAAAGAGAGGGATCATTGGCCCCTCAAGATGCCCCAACTGTTGCTCAGCTGAGGAAACTATTCAACACTTGTTCCTGGACTGCTCATTCGCCAAGCAATGTTGGATCCGTCTGTCCTCCTTGGGCAACACAATTTGGCAACCTCATCAAAGCATTCCTGAAACAATCCATGCATGGAGGAAAAACTGCCCCTGGAAAGAGACTGGAAGTAAGATAGTAAAAAGAATTTGGGCCATAATTCCACTTAACCTCCTTTGGAAAATATGGCTCACGAGAAATAAGAAGATCTTTCAAAACAAGGGCAGCAATGTTAGGCTGACTTGCAATAAAGCTCACACATTGGCACAAGATACAATAGCAGCAAAATACAAAGGGAGAATTCAAGCAGCAGACTATACAGTCGAGGAAAGATCAGTTCTCAGGCACATTCTAGACAGACCAGGACAGCTACAAGAAACCCAGAAAACCAACAATCAGAAACAAATCAAAGTGAAGGAATGGGAGATCAGACTCTCAGAAAGTGAATACAATAAGTGGATACAAAAAAGTCACTATCCAACTCTCCATTTCGACGGAGCTTCCAAGTCCAATCCTAGACAAGCAGGCGCGGGAGGAGTGATCACAAATGAATATGGCGAAGAAATCTGCAACTATGAATGGAGCTTGGGAAGGAAATCCAACAATCTTGCTGAAGCCCTAGCCCTCTATCAAGGACTAATTCAATTAAAAAAATTGGGAATCAGAAAAGCACTCGTCTTTGGAGACTCCTCAATCATAATCCGACTTATGAACTACAACCTCTGTTCTCCCAACAGAAGCCTACAGCAACATGTTGACCGTATCAAAATGCTCCTTGCCAATTTTGAAGACGTTAAATTCTACCATATTCTGCGCAATTTAAACATGCAAGCTGATAACTATGCTAACAAGGCTGTTGGAAAACATGAAGGAGTACTAAAGTGCAAGGATAGAGAGGAATTTAATCCTCTTCCATGACACAGGAAAATCAAATTCTTGCCCATATTCACATACTCTTCATCTGTGCGAGGGGCGTACTCTATACAGCAGAAGGACATCTGCCAAAAAAAAGACAGCCTCCAATCTGTCGAATCAGGACCTCGAAGAAGGCAACTTATGGTTACTCAGTCAAAATTCATCATTCTAAAGCCGGCATCAGGACTGGAAGCGCAGAGGATAGAGATTTTCTGAGGGATCTGGATCAGTGCCATACGTCTCCCGTGACCACAATCCTGTTTTGGATCTTCTACCTCATCTCAAGCTGCTCTATAAAAGCCACTACCAGCGTTCAGCATGGATCAGCGTATAGTTATCGCCTGGAAGATAGCAGTCTAAGCCACAGCAGCAGAAGGATCGAAGCTCATTCTCTGGTATCGCCTTCCTTCATTAGTTTTTATCTCTCCTTATTTTATTTCACTCTGTTTGCTGTTCAGGTGAACCTCAGGAAAAACAGGACTGTCCAAGCTCGCTGCACCTCATCCGTGGCAGTCTTCGTCCTGCGTTCACTAACCTCCATCTCTTGGTCGCCCCCTGCCCGCTCAGTCCTCCCTGCTTCTTCTGCCTCCCTGCTTCCCTGCTATCCTTCTTTCCCCCTTCGGCATTCAGAATCCTCCTATCCTTGGCAGCCCCCTGCTCGCTCAGACCTCTTTAACTCCATCCTCTCGATGCCTTCCGGATTTGAGCTTCCCTGCTCTCCCTACTTCCTCAGCGCCTTTGAATCTCCCTTCTTAATCGACCCTCCCTCCCCTTGTCTCCTCTCAGTGACTATTAAGGACTCGCACTCTCTATCAATTATCTCACCCTTTGCAGAATCTCTGTTTGCGGGATTTTTTCACTATTTTGGCATCGCACCTAGTAACTGTCATATCTCACCTACTCTGAGTATTCCCGCTTATTCTCGCATTAACCTCACCAACTCTCTCATCTGCAAAATTCACTCCCCAATGGCGCGCAGCGAAAATTGCTTCCACTGTGCTGATCTGCAAGCAGAGATGGATGAAATTAAGACCCAGCAGTCATTGCTTGACAGAAAGCAAAACTTATTGGAGGATAGGCTTGAAGAACATGATAGGCGGCTTGAGGAACAAGGAAGGAGGCTTTTCGAGCAAGATCGTATCTACACCGAAAAATACAAAGCTGAAATCCAGCTCTTTATGCACAAGGCGGCATCTCTAGAAGAACAGTTCAGGCTTCTCACAAATCGTTGTGGGCATGCAGAAGAATCAATCTCCATTTTGCAATACATGATGGAAAATTTCACCAAAGGGGCAGCCACAAGTTCCTCCAGCGTCAAACAAGAAGCCAAAGATGAGAACCCGGAAGAATCAACTGCTCGTCAGATACAACATATCATGATTGACTAAATGTATTTCAAATGCATCTTTTTGTCGTCATCCTTTGTTCGAATCTATAGTAGTTCTATGTTTAAAAGTAGCAATCAAAGCAAGCTAAGAAACAAAGGGGTAGCTTCTTTTTGTAAACCCTTTGATCTCTTTCAGCCTGCTCAATCTATGTATCAGTGGATTTGAAATCCTCTTTTTTTCAATATAATGCATAGCAACCGACTTCTTCAAAAAAAAAATTGAAATATATTTTAAAAAATTTAATCGTTTTGCTTATTTTGATCCATAAATAATCCAAAAAAAAATTAATCTTGTGTAACCATATCATTTAAATTTCTCCAAATTCCAAAGACAATAAAAAGATTTAAACCATTTTTAAAAATCCATCGAAATACATCCTCTCATATTCTTTTATTTAATTTAATTGGATATGATCTGATATTCAATTTGGACCACCTTGTAGAAGATCAATACTACATAGTTTTCTGTCATCCCTTCATGATGTAGGATGGCATATTTTGTGATTTTCCTATTAAGATTTTAAGATTTTACTATGTTTGTATTTAGATGAAATAAGAAAAAGCAAATAAATTTAAAAATATTTGACATTAGGAAAATTAAAGGATGTTGATTAAATTAATATTCTATGATAAAGTTGTTTGTTCCAGTAGTGACGTGTTATTAATTTATTTTATTTATATTTTTTAGTTACTAAAGATACTTTTAAAAATAAGTTTTCCTAATCGTATTAGATTTATAAAATAAAATATTTTCTAAAAAAATAGATAATTTTATGATTATGGGCAATATTTTAAACATTTTTAGATGTGGAGTTCACGTCTAAAAAACTCACAAATATGAAAGTTAGCGACATTGAAGGCTATGAAGTTGAAATTTTCAAAATGAAAAGGTCTATTCTCATCTCTCATCTTCAAAAACTTTTCAATTTGGTGGTGAGAAACGGCTTCGCTAAGCCTTGGACACAAAGTCTTATTGTACCTATCTTTAAAAGTGGAGATAAAAAGGTTCCCTCTAACTATAGGACCATTATGATTAACCACATTTTAGTCAAACTATACAGACTCATTTTGGAAAAGAAGATTAGCCTATGGCTTGAAAGTCATGGGAAAAGAGCTAAAGGGCAAGCTCGTTTAAGAAATATCACTCAACTATTGACCATCTTATCACTTTTAGGATCATTGTTGAAGAATGTCGCAATAGTAAAATCGATCTCTTTTGTTGTTTTGTTGACTTTGGAAAAGCTTTCGACACAATTCATCGGGATAAACTATGGCAAACACTTAAAGAGATAATGATTCCTCTTGAGTTGATGGTTGTTGTGATTCAGTTATACGATAATGTTATCGTCAAGCTTAAGCTCACCAAGGGTTAGTCTAGAGAAATTAAATGCAATATCACCATTAAGTAAGGGTGTCCCCTATCCCCTACCCTTTTTGGCATTTACATCGATAAGCTAGAAAAGTGTTTGGAAGTTGCGGGAAGCAATGTTCCCAAGCTCGCTGGTATGGTCATTACTCTTCTCCTTTACGCTGATGATATCATTCTTCTAGCCACAAGCCATGAGAATCTCGACAAACAACTTAAAATTTTCCATGATTACTGCTCCAAGATGGGTATGACTGTTAATACGGACAAGACTAATGTCATGATAATTAAATCCAAAAATATCAACCATGATAATTTCATCTATGATAACAATCACTTGGAGAAGGTTTCTTCATACAAATATTTAGGTATTGACATTCATGATCAATTCAATTGGAATTATATGTTATGAATAAAATATATATATATATATATATATATATAATATATGTATATATATATATATATTATGGATAATTGTAATAATGATTAGTTAATTAGTAATTAGTGTTGAAGAGGCATATCTAAATGGGACATGACCGTTCATAAAAGGACAGTTGCTCAAGGTATTTAAGTGGACCTTCACTCTCATTTGTATCATCATTCTCATTCTTATATTTAATATATATTCGTGTATCCTTAATGGAAATCTACATATTCCAAGTCTTCTGGAACGTTTAACTTAAGAATGAACTTTTTTCGTTCCATTTGGTATCAAAGCATTCCTCTAAGTATACGAACTTTGTTCGTTCCACTGGTATCAGAGCTATTCGATCCTCTGGCTGCTCAACTACTGCACAAGAGCCTTATTCTCCGATCCAGGTCTTTGGTCATTGAAATTCGTCAACTTTGTTGTCGTTGAAGCGTTTCGCTACAAGATTTTGGGGTTTCTCCATTTTCGCCAATTGGCCCTTGGCCATTAGAAAATAATAAAATTTAACAATATTTAAAATATAATATATATATATATATATTAAAAAAATTATTAAAAAAATTATAATATATATATGAATGAAAAAAATTATAAAAATAAAGAGAATATATAACATTTAAAACAAATGAAGATATATATAGGAATATATATGAAATGATAAAATTTAATATATATATAATATATATATTATATATATATATATATATATATATTGAGTCATATAAACCTTTGTTTGTCATCACTTTTCATATCCACATTAGCAAGCAACCACAGAATTATCTGCCATCAACCACTATACAAAATGGCCTGCTTATCGGCGGACAACGTGCACAGTTCTGCCACCGTCTAGTAGTTGGTTGCTCCCTGTCTGTAGCTATCGACCAAAGCAAACTACCATGGTTGTTCAAGCATCTGAATCTGCAACAACTCATCTATCCAGCCACTATAATTGCAGCTCTACTGCAAATTTTCTCAAATCAACCTGTCAGATTTGCAAAAAGTCGTATTAAACAAAAAAGTGAGAAAAAAAGGGTCGTCGGACCGCAACCCTGACATAACCGCTATACATTGCCCACATCCCATCCACATTGTCACCATCGGAGCCCATCCATTCTCTACCCGTTCACACTACCACCGCAATACACCACTGACATACCACCATCTTGTTGAGCTGCCATATCCGCCACACAAACGACATGCACAAGTTCCCAACACCATGAAGTACTTGCTCCCAAGTTGCCACTATTGTTCAATTACTAGCACAACCACGTCGCTTAGTTTCCCTGTCATCCACCATCGTCGTCTAACCAAATATCTTGCATTCGTCGCCTTCCTGTATTGTCTGATCACCGTGAATCATCCAACCCGTCTTCCATTCGAACAAACCCCTACTATTAACACTCGTCCATTGTTTCGTACAATCCACTGTCGTGTGGGAATTAATTCATCGTCGGTTATTTCCTAACCAATTTGAATAGCCGCATAATTTGTAGAAGCATGCCCTTTCTGATAAAAGTCCATGTGATAATGTTAGGTCCCTATAATACTACCGATTCCCCCATTATTATTGTTATTGTAGCCCTTATTGTTACTATTGTGTCCCTATTGTCCCTATATTGTTATTAGTGTGCCCCATCAAAGCCCACTATTGTTATTGTTGTGCCTTATATTATTATTGTTATGTCCGCTTTGATTATATTGTGACCCCTTAGACTCCTATATATAGAAAGGAGGTTTAGTCATTTGTATCATGGAAAAATTATTCATTTCTTTAATATAAAATATGTTTCCCCTTCGAAGAGGTTGATTTCTAAGGCGTTTATCTTTCTTTTCTATCTTTTTGTGAGATGGTTTCATAACATTTGGTATCAGAGCATTGGATTCTAGGCTTTCGCTGCTCCAAACAGGTCATCATGGAGTTTTCGCTATAACTTTTTTTTGCGTTGTTTCAGATGCTAAAAAAAACCCCATTTGATCCTAGATCATTATGAACCTTGGGTCCAAATTTCAGATCTTGTCTTGCTATATTTTCAGAGATATGATCTGAGGAAGTTAGAGTTTTTGCAAACTCCCGAATTACATTCCAAATAGGTGACCTTGGGAAAATCGTCATAACTTTATATCTAAGCATCAGATTGAAATTTAGTAAAAAGTTGTAGAAAGAGGACAGGTTGTATTTTTCTGTGTATCTTTTTCAGATTGAAGGTCGAAACGGTGACATGTGGCACATCATACAAGTTCGCTTTACTGAAAAATTATATAATCGGGTCATCGTGGGAGATGGGCATAAATATTTCTTGGAAAATCCAATTTTGATCAAACTAGTGGAATTGGAAAGAGGACTCAGAGGGCTACCACAAGAAGTAGTTTTAGACCTTGGAGATCCGCAATTACAGAGATACAACAGATTCAATATCAAGCTTCTACAAAGCGAAAAAATGTGTGTAGTCTTTTTAAAATTTTGCATAAGTTTGGGTTGGAAAATTAGTTTGAAGTTCAAAGGGCATCGTGAAAACTTAATTATCATTAATTGATGCCCCGAAGAAAGAAAATGGAAACACCTAGTAAGCAACCTAAAATCTCTAGCATGACCCATGAAGAAGAGGAAGAAATACAACATGATATATCAAAATTATGAGACCAAGTGCAACAAATTTCACTCTCATAAAAGGTAATAGAAACTAAGATTGATGTTTTAAAGAAAGGCATGGAAGCTAAGATGAATGGCGTGGAAGCTAATATGAATGGCATGCAAGTTAAGATGGATGGTATGAAAGACAACATTGAAGATTTGAAGAAGGACATGGAAGGTTTGACAAAGTTGCTACAAAAAAGACTTCCTAATGGCGAAAAGGTAATAGAGAAAACTCATGATGAGAACAAAATAAATGTTAATCATGATTTCATAGACTCTAATGGTGGATTGAAGACCCACCATGTTCCAAAGATTGATATGAGGGAGTTTAATGGCAAGGATCGCGTAACATGGATACTACAGATGGAGCAATATTTCGATCTCCATAATGTGCAAAACACACAAAAGGTACGTATTGAAACTTTATATTTGGAACCAAATCAATTTGTTTGGTATCAATGGCTTTGCTCTCATAAACAAATTATTTCTTAGGAAATTTTTACGAAAGAATTGATAGCACATTATGAAGATACAAAAAGCAACACTTATTTTAGCCAATTGATAAATCTCAAACAAAGGGTTCAATGATGGAGCCATTGAGGACCTTCAAAAATTGAATATAAGGGTAAAAGATATTCCAGATGAGCATAGGACTGATGTGTTCATAGGGACTTTAAAGGATAACATCCAACATGAGGTTCGCCTTTAGGAACCTGATTCATTGGAGAAGGCATTTAGGTTGGCAAGAAAAATGGAAAGCAAAATTATGGCAACAAGGAATCTTACCACTCACAACTATAAATATGGAAGTGTTGTTTCCCCTAGCCTTCCACAACCTACAAGGTTGACACCACAACAATTGGAAGAAAAAAGAGAAAAATGGCTTTGTTACAGTTGTGATAGAAAATACACTAAAGGTCATAAGTGTGCTGAGAATAAATTATTTTACATAGATTGTGAAGAGGAGAAAGAAAAGGAACAAGAAACGTCAAAAGAAGAGGATATACACCGAGAACAAACCTTACAAAAAGAATAAATGAATCTGACCATATCTTCATGCATTGACCGGAATTACCACTCCTCAAACTATCAAGATAGAAGGACATATCAAGAAGAAAAAGGTAATAGTGTTGATTGATTCGGGAAGTACCCATAATTTTATTCATTGTACGATAGCCAAGGAATTGAATTGCTTCCTATATCCAGCACCAGAGTGTCAAGTGATGGTGGCAAGTGGAGGAACTATAAATTTCTCTAGAAAGTGCCATAATATTAAGCTATCCATGGGAGAATATGTATTGAATAGCCCAATGCTTTCCATTCCAATGGGTGGTGTTGATGTTGTACTAGGAGGCCAATGGATACAATCCTTTGGTACAATAGCTTTTAATTTTCAAGAACTTTTCATGAAATTTTCTTCGAAAGGAAAGGAAGTTGAATAAAGGGGTATCATAGGGAAACTGGGAAAGATGATCAACTCTAACGGGACGGCAAAGCTTCTAGAGAAAGAACAACGAGGCGTAATTTCACAATTATGTTCGCTAGAGGTTCACACATCGAAATCATCTATTGCTCCAGATCTCCAAAAAGTCTT
This sequence comes from Pinus taeda, assembly GCA_000404065.3. Lineage (NCBI taxonomy): Eukaryota > Viridiplantae > Streptophyta > Pinopsida > Pinales > Pinaceae > Pinus > Pinus taeda. The sequence continues at coordinate 19,337 of APFE030061090.1, read as the reverse complement.
GAACAATCATTCGAAGGTATTTGAGACTCCCAAAGGCCTCCCACATATTCGTGATCATGATCATGCTATTCATTTTATTCCAGGAACTACTCCTCCAAAAATCAGGCCTTACAGATATCCCTATGCCCAAAAGAATGAAATTGAACATATGGTTGCAAAAATGCTAGAGGTTGGTGCACAAGAAGCTCAACATAGGGAGCTCAACAAGCTCACTATTAAGATAGATTTCTCATTCCTATCATTGATGAATTATTGGATGAATTGCATAGATCAATTTACTTCACCAAGTTGGATCTTCGTTTAGGATATCATCAAATCAGAATGAAGACTGAAGACATTCTGAAAACAACATTTAGAGCTCATGAGGGTCATTATGAATTTTTGGCCATGAATTTTGGCCTTACCAGTGCACCTTCTACATTTCAAGGTTAGATGAATTCCATTTTCAAACCCTTCCTTAGAAAATTTGTGTTAGTACTTTTTTATGATATACTAATCTATAGCAAGTCTTGGATCATGTTCAACATGTTGACAAGGTGCTCAAACTATTGGAGGAGAAACAATTATATGCAAAAAGCTCCAAATGTTATAGAGGTGGAATATCTGGGTCATATTGTATTCATGAAGGTGTTAAGGTAGACCCTAGAAAAATTAAATCCATTAAGGAATGGTAAATCCCCACATCCATAAAGCATCTGCGAGGATTTCTCGAGTTGACAGGATATTATCGCAAGTTTGTTAAGAATTATGGGAGAATAGCAGCATCTCTAACAACATTATTGAAGAAAGATGCATTTTCATGGACTCTAGAAGAAACGAAGGCCTTTGAACATCTTAAAGAGGTAATATGCCAAACACCGGTCTTAGCTATGCCGGACTTCACAAAAACCTTTATTGTGGAATGTGATGTCTCTAAAAATGGAATTGGTGTTGTTTTAATGCAAAAAGAAAGATCCATTGCTTTCAAAATTCGTCCAATCAAAGGAAAGTATTTACACAAAGCTATTTATGAGAAGGAAATGTTGGCAATACTACATGCACTTAAGAAATGGTGACCCTACCTAATGGGAAGACACTTCAAGGTAAAAACGGATCATGATAGCCTTAAATAATTTTCACAACAAATATTATCTTCAGAAGAGCAACAAAAATGGGTCACGAAGATGTTGGGTTATGACTTTGAAATAATCTACAAAAAAGGGAAGCAAAATGTTGTGGCAGATTCACTCTCAAGAAAGGACGAGGATGTGGAAGTATTGTTTTGCATCATTTCTATTATCCAACCAGATTGGATAAATGAAGCAAGGGATGGATGGAAGAATGAAGAAGAAGTGTGGGCACTCATTCAAAAGTTACAACAAGATCCTATTACGTCTTATACATTTATCTAGAAAAATGATTTGTTATGGACAAAGATCGCTTATACTTGGGTAAGAATTCCCAACTTAAACAAAAGATTCTTATGGAATTGCACACTTCTCTCTTAGGAGGGCACTCAAGGTTTTTAAAAGCTTACCACAGGGTTAAGAAAGAATTTTTTTGGGGATGGCCTTAAATCAGATTATCACCAAAGTATTATGGTCCATACAAGGCATTGCAAAATATTAGTATTATGACATACAAATTGGAGCTTCCTACAGCGTCCCAAGTGCACCCTGTTTTCCATGTTTCATATTTAAAGAAGGTTATAGGTGACAAGCTCTCAATTCAAACAATATTGCCAAAACTTGACGAGGAAGGAAAAATCATATTGGAACCTGAAGCAGTCACAAAAACAAGAAGTCGACAGCTACGAAATCAATCAATTTCGGAGTATCTCATCATGTGGAAGAACTTACACACTGAAGATTCCACGTGGGAGGATGAAAATTTTATACAGAAGCATCCAGAACTACTCAAACATTGAGGACAACACTTTTTTGAAGGAGATGAACATGTTAGGTCCGTATAATACTAGTGATTCCCCCATTATTGTTATTAGTGTAGCCCTTATTGTTATTATTGTGCCCCTATTGTCCTCATATTGTTATTAGTGTGCCCCATAGAAGCCCACTATTGTTATTGTTGTGCCCTTATATTATTATTGTTATGTCAGCTTTGATTATATTGTGACCTCTTAGACTCCTATATATAGAAAGGAGCTTTAGTCACATAGAAGAATTGTTCATTTGTGTAATGTAAAGGAGGTTGCCCCCTCGAAGACACTAATTTCTAAGGCGTTGATCTTTCTTTTCTATCTTTTTGTGAGTTGGTTTCATAACAGATAAATCGATCTTATGTCATGAAAAAAGTTGTCATTGATTTTTGGAAGATAACATTTTTCTTACAGTGATCCTAGTCAATTAACTTAATACGTAAACATTCAAATTCAATCGTACAACTTCATTGCAATCAGTGGAAGGATCGTGAAGGTTCTATTCCCTATTAATTCGATTAATTCCTAGTTAGCATATTAAAAATTATAATTGTTGAGAACGGAGAGGTCTTTTCAAGATTAAAGGTTAAAGTTTAAATAAAATACACAAATATTAAAGTAGAAGAAGCAAAATGGGTTATTGAAGCTATAAATAATAAAAATCATAAAAAAGAGAAAAGTATTATTTTAAATATTAAAAAACATTATAATAGATTAAAGTACTTTTTAAAATATAAACGAAAAAATTATTTTATAGGTGCTTAGTGAAAAAGGCAGAAGAGGGTTTCGAAAGTGAAATATTATCGCATTTTAATGGTATTTTATATTTTAAAGAGGAATTTATTAAAAAAAAGTTAATGAAATATGAGTTCTGTGTATAAGTTATTATTTTAGATTAAATGTTTGGTTTGCATGACATATATTGGATATTCATGGATTTATAAAAATTGTGAATTATGTTGTTTTACATGTGGAGAGCTATTTAATGCGAAAGAATGTCAAAATGATGTATTGATGTAAATGATAAAACGAAAGGAAAAACTTGTAAAACTAAAATACAAATTAACAAAAAAAAATTGCATTTAAGGGACCATAGCCAAAAATTATTTGCGAAAGTCAAGAAATCCAAGGAAAGAAAGAAAAAAATAGAAGAAAATGAATGTGTCGAGAAGAAATTTAATGAGAATCTATCAGAGAAGGAAGAAGAAAATTTGCGCTTAAAAAACTTGAATAAGAAGTTATTAGAACAAATCAGAGATCTAAAAGATGAGAAGCTTAAAAGTCAAAACATTGAAAATAAGGTTGATCAATCCGAAACCAAATAATTCTTACATCTCATAAATCATAATCAAAATCTACTTAATCAATTAAAAAGCCTAAAAATGATAAGAAATCATTACAAAACAAATTTGAAGAACTTATCACAAAGGAAACATTAAAATCCTCAGATACAATAATCCAAGTTAAAGAAAAAATAATTAATGTTGATCCAATAAATGTTACAACACAAGATGATGAAAAACCAATAGAAGTTAAAACATATTCAAAAGTTGCAATTCAAACAATAGAAATTCCAAGTAACGATTTAGTAGTCAACTCAACAACAATAGTACCTGAAGTAAATCAGGGAATTGCAACACACATGATAAGTGGAAATCTAATTAGAAGAATTCCTTATCAACATATGAATCACATAAGTGGACAATTAAGTTACTCTACATATATGAACAATTCAAAACGAAAACAACATATTTGTGTTCCAAGGAATACTGAAGTTTGTAGAATCTAGTCCTATGATAACAATTAATTACAAAATTCCAATGATCGGAAGATTACACGAAAGATTAATCTAGGATGGTCAGATCCATTCTCAATCCGACAATTTTGTTTCACTCAGAGCATCATATCGTCTAGTATCAACAAAGATGAAAGTACCGAGACAAGAAGGTATTCGAAATAGGAAAAGAGACCTAGCCCTTTCGTTAGTAAGCTTTGAGGACAAAGCTTTTTGAAGAGGAAGGCAATGTTATGAATAAAATATATATAAATGATATAAATATAAATAATGATAATAATTGTTATACTGATTAGTTAATTAGTAATTATTGTTGAAAATGCATGTCTAAATGGTATATGACCATTCATAAAGGGACACCTCCCTAGAGTATTTAAACGAATCTCCACTCTCATTTGTATCATCCTTCTTGTTCATACATTTAATATATATTCTTGTATCTTCATTGGAGATCTACATATTCCAAGTCTTCTGGAGTGTTTAATTCAAGAACAAACTTTGTTCATTCCATTTGGTATCAGAGCATTCCTCTAAGTATACTAACTTTGTTCGTTCCATTATAGCATTGAGAAAAGAGTTACTGGGGGCTAGAAAGTTTATTATGAATTTGAAAACAGTTACAAGTTGACTAAATTTCGGTTTGGAGTAGAAAAAAGTTCATCTTTGAGACTCTCGTCACCCCTATTATTTTATATAGTTATGAGATTTGAAGTTGCAATATATCTAGGGAATCGTGGAGGAAGATCGAGTTGGTCTAAAATCAATTTATAACCTACAACCTCAAGATCAAAGGAAATGCCCCTATTCTATCATCTTGATTGAAGCTAGCATTTCCCCCATTTAAAGCATGGCTATATTTAGGTAGTTTATGTATAAGAAGAAACTTTACAACATGGAAGCCACAAGGTTCCCCCAAATTGCTTCTAACTCTAGCTAGAACCCCCACTTATGGCTCAAGCAATGATGGCACAAGGATGCACAGTGTTGGCTCAATCATTGGGGGGTGTTAGCTCTGCTATATTATTCAACTGTTGAAGTTAAAAAGACAGCTTGGTTGTGTGTTTTGTGCTGAAATGGAGCTCACAACAGTTCATTTTATCCTTTCCCCTTCATTTGCTTTATATCTTTATAACTTTTGTTACCTTTGTTTTCCTTCGTTTTGCCTCTGTAACCCTATGTAAGCCCCTGTTACATCTATCCCCTTAGCGCTAAAGTCTCTCGCACCATAACTTGTCGTTTTCCCATCACATCAATAAAAAGTGCATAATCAACCCCCGTCATCCGATCGGTTTCCCGCCTGTCGCATCCACCACGTGTCGCCTTTTCATTGCGATCATGCCACGTTGTATGTATACCACCCACTCTGAAAAGTGGTGCGGGGAATACCGCTTACCGCCCTCTCGTACGTCCCCTGCTCATTAACGATCGCACATCTCCGCCGCCCGATCGCCGTCGAATCTGTCCAACCATGATCCGACGACCCACGTTTCTCCATCCGCTTGTTCTCCCGATACCCACTGTAAGTTGATCTCCGCCTGTTCTCCCGATACCCACTGTAAGTTGATCTCCGCCTGTTCTCCCGATACCCACTGTAAGTTGATCTCCGCCTGTTCTCCCAATACCCACTGTAAGTTGATCTTCGTCATTCATCTGTTTCATCCAATGTCCGATTTTATTCCACCGCCCATTCACGTCCACAGCCATTCTTTGCTCCCGAGGGATGAAGGTGATCATCTACTAGCTTTGCACAGTTAAAACTTCAACTACTGCATTCAACACATTGCGTACCCAAGAGAAGAAAAGGACAACCTCGAGCAGTTAAAGCATTTATCAGTCATGGAGCTTCTTCTGTGCAACACTCCACCTGTGTAGGAGGGGCAGCCGAGTAGCAGAGAATGTCACATTAATTTATTGAAGTCGCAGATTGTATCAGAGATTCATATCAAATAGTTAATGTGGTTGGTGGTCCATTATGACACCTCCACGTATAGGATAGCAGATATTTTTGTAATCAACCTCTATATATATCCAGAAGACAGAATGTAATAGGGTTGATGGTTTTGGTTTTGATGTAAGGTTCAACTTCTGGAGACTGTAACTATTGTGATACTTGCAGCGTCTGGTCTTCATTTTCAGCTAATACAAGCTTCTTTTGTTGTTAATTGTTCACTTTCCACTTCTTCTCTATTCTAGGTTGTGCCTGTTATGCATTTTTCATGTGCTCTTGATATTTAGCATTAGAGGGGTTGTCATCCCACCTCTGTGTTAGAACCTTGTATGTATTATTGAAGGTGTTATGCAGGTTTCTTTTTACTTAGTGCCAGAGAGTTGTCATCTTGTCTATGTATTAAGAAAAAGATTTGCAAACCTCTTCACTGGTTGCAGTCGGCCATCACATGGTCTTGTGCATCTGCTGGTGTGGTAAGTTTTCTTCATATTCACTTAATCCTCAAATTGTGAGTAATTGGTGGTCTAAAGCCTTGTAGTCCGGGGGTGTTCACCCATGTCTGGAGTTAAGCATAGTAGAAGTGGTTATCTGGCTTGAATATGCATCATTCCTTCCATTCATCCATTTCCAACATTTTGTTGAGTTTGTAATGTTCCTGAGCATCTCTGAGATACAACCTAGGAGAGTTTCTTGGGGTGATAACATTAATTGGCGTCGTTTTCAGGGAGAGGAGGTCGAAGCTCAGCTTCCCCGGGAGACGACACATCTCCATATTTTGATGATAGATAATATATGGGTACATTTTTTGTTGTAATCATCTATTTGGCGACTCCACTAGAGAAAGACCAACCTTTGGCGACTCCACATTGAAGTTCTGGCTCAGTTTGTGAGACATACCCGGAGAAATCCTCAGAAATCACCAGCTGAATCAGTGCCTGACCCTGAGAAGATTATCAAGTCGAAGAAAACATCGCAGAAAGGAGCATCAGGATCAGGTAAGCCTAAGAAATCTCATGTATCTCTGCAGGAGAAGGTTATAGTTGAAAATAGTCAGTTTAAAGATCTAGAACCTAGTGCTGCTAGTGAAGAATCAGCTACAGAGATTCATACAGATCCTTGTTCGTTTAGTTCCCCTTTGGATCTCAGTCCAAAGATTGCATCCCATACAGTCCATCATATTCCCTTGTCTCTTCCATCCATTTCATTGTTCCCCACTATTCAATCTACCAATATCCCTACACACACTCCAGTAATGGCAAGTTAGCAAGCACCTACGAGGATGGAAAGAATTGTTGCTGCTAGATATGGGCCTTTGGTTTTGCCTATTCCTTTAATTGATATGCCTGCAGAAGAGTATCAGAAATATATGCCTAAGTTCACTGGTACAGATGGGGTAACAACTAAAGAACACCTTGAGGCTTTTTATAGTTATGCTGATAATTTGGATATAAGTGAAAATGATGTGTGGATGAGAGTTTTTGTTCAAAGCCTTGATGGAGAGGCCAGAAAATGGTTCAGAGAATTGACCCCTAGATCTATTGCTGATATTGAAGCCTTAGGTGATGCATTTTTAAAGCAGTGGGGAGATAAAAAGGACTTGTTGTATTACCACACTGAGTCTGGTAATTTGAAGAGGGAAAATGGGGAATCATTGCCTGATTTTAATAAGAGATTTAATCGTATGTACAGTAAGATACCAACTAAGGTAAAGCCAACTCCTACCTCTGCCAAACTCACTTATGCCAATGCTTTTGACTATGATTTCTGCTTATTGTTGAGAGAAAGAAGATGTGCCACTCCAGCCGATTTGCAAGATGCAGCGCTAGAAGTAGAATCTAATATAATGGCTACAGAAAAACTTAAAAGTCATACTGACAGAAGAAGGAAGAGAGGTGAGGCTTCTTCTTCCTCTGCTTATTCATTAGAGCCTAAATTAGATAAAATGACTTAGAATGATAGAGTCATTGGCTGCTGAGATATCTACGCTGAAGATAGAACAGAACTTAGGAAAAACAAGGCAGCATAACACATTTGCTCCAAGAAACTCAAATCCATTCAGAAGAGCAAATGAGCAGCTACAAATCATTCAGAGGGGTAAAGAACCAAATGAAGAGCACAAAGTTAAAGCTCCTTTCCAAAATGCAGTCATGCAGGAGGAACAAATTGAAGATGAGGATGAAATACATTGCATGGAAGATAAAATCAGTGTTGCCTTCTTGACATTGGCTGAATATGAAGAAGCATTACTCCAGGACCAAATCAGTCAAGAGTGGGATAGAAAGGTTGTTCTATAGACTGGTGAACAGCAAAGGTATAACCTAAGGTCACAAGCAAGCAATGCCAAGGAGAATCCTGCCCAAAGAGCTGTTGTCCAAACAGAGTCACAAAATACTAGACAGAAAAGACCAGCAGCTGACCTAGTCATCCTCAAAGCACCAGTTCAAGAGGTAAGAGGTCCTGACAAGTCATCTTCTCTTTTCAGTCTTGAAGCAGAAGTCCAGAAATTGAAAATATTTGTGCCTTTGTTAGAACTTGTAAAGAGTGAAGTGTTTAGAAATCCTATCCTTGAGGCCCTTGAGCTGAAATCCACACAAACCTCTACTGACTCTGTCAATTTGCAAGATGATAGACCTGCAGTTGCTAAGCCCTATGACCGAGCATGCTGATGATAATTCTCCATCTTTTAATGTTTCATTGACCATTCATGATAAAATCCTTCACAATTGCCTGCTAGACACAGGGGCTAGCCACAATCTGATGCCAAAAGCTGTCATGGAAGAGTTAGGCCTTGATATCACTAGACCATACCATGATCTATTCTCATTTGATTCAAGGAAAATAAAATGCTTGGGATTGGTAAAAGATCTAGCCTTTACCCTAACTCAGCTGCCCATGAAGAGCATGGTCATGGACGTTGTGGTAGCAGATGTCCCTCCCAAGTTTTGCATGCTACTGTCCAGAGGATGGATTAAGAGACTAGGTGCGACATTACAGAATGATTTATCTTATACCACTGTCCCAGTTTTTGGAGGAGAAAGCAGGAGATTATACAGAGAAGCACAACTAGCATATATCATCAGTGATGAAAAGAATCCTTCTAATCATCCTATTTATGCAGTGGACACTGATTTTGGAGCTTGTATTCTCCAAATAGAAGAATCTCATAAGGCCTCAATGCAGCTCAGGAAACAAACAGTTCAGGCCGAGGAAGCACAAGGAAGTCAAGTTTGGGAGATGTTCTTTGATGGAGCATGTTCCAGGGAGACTGCAGGAGCAGGGGTGGTGTTGATATCTCCACAACAAGTAAGAACGCAGTTGTCTTTTAAACTGGCCTTCCAAGTCACAAACAATATAGCGGAGTATGAGGCTCTGATATAGGGCCTTAACGCAGCTAAAGGCAGAGGAATCAGAAGCATAAGAGTGTTTGGAGATGCTGACCTGATTATTCAGCAAGTAAACAGAACATTTCAAGCAAAGCACCCAACGTTGAAAGCATACAGAGATGAGGTATAGAGACTCAAAGATTCCTTTGATAATTTTTGTATCTCATACATCCCTAGAGCCGAAAATCAGCTTGTTGGTTCCCTTGCTGTGTCTGCTAGCATGTTCATTCCTCCCATGCCTCCCAGACTAGTTTATGAAGTCCAAATGAAATATAGACCATCCTTGCCTGATAATGTCCAGCATTGGAAAGTGTTTGAAAATGATGATGAAATAAATAGGTTTCTTCAAGTCATTGATGAGTTTTCTGAAATGTAAATTGACCAAGATAATGAAATTTTAGAAGAAAATCCCCAAGTACAGCTTAGAAATAAAATTGGCAAAGATAGCATTGTCCAACTGCCCAGCAACCATATTCCTAAGGGTCTAATTCCTCTAGAAAGACTGTTTGACCAGAATGATGTCCCTTACAAGGCTGCTCAAAAAGAAGACCAATCTGCAATCTGTAAGCATGATATAGGGAGTCCAGGTTAGCCAAGATACATAAATCTGTCCACTCATCTGTCTGTTGTCCAATGTATTGAATACTGCAATTTAATGAAGTAATTTGCTGACGTCTTTGCCTGGGAATATAGTGACCTGAAAACATATGATAAGAAGATTATCCAGCATAAAATCCCTTTAGAGAAAGACACCATCCCTTTTAAGCAGAAGCTGAGACCAATAAATCCTATGCTCATCCCTGTAATTGAAAAAGAAATAAAAAAGTTGTTGACTGCCAAAATTATAGTCCCTCTGAGATATTCAAAATGGGTAGCCAATTTAGTAGTGGTGGGGAAGAAAAGTGGAGAAATCAGACTTTGTGTTGATTTCAGAAACTTGAATAAATGCTCCAAGAAAGACAACTATCCCTTACCCAAGATGGAGCATTTGCTGCAAAAGGTCTCAGGGGCCAAAGTGATGTCTTTCCTGGATGGATTTTCAAGCTTTAATCAGGTTGTTGTACATCCAGATAACCAAGAAAAGACTGCATTCACCACTCCTTGGGGCACTTTTACGTATGCCAAGATGCCTTTTGGACTGATGAATGCTGGAGCCACCTTTCAGAGAGCTATGGATATAGATTTTGTGGGAGAGAAGGATAAATTTGTCCTTATATACCTTCATGATATAACAGTATACTCCAACAGCCATCATGACCATTTGCAGCATATCAAGAAAGTGTTTTTGAAGTGCAGAAGGTTTGGGATTTCAGTCAATCCGAAAAAAAAAAAAAAAATTAAAAAAAAAAAAAAAAAAAAAAAATAAAAAAAAAAAAAAAAAAATTTATATATTATATATATATATATTATATATTTATATATATAATGTTATAAATCATAATAATAATAATAATAAATAAAATAAAAAATAAAAATAAAAATAAAAATAATACCTAAAAAAAAAAAAAAAATAAAAAAAAATTCCAAATAAAAAATAAAAAAAATAAAAAATAAAAAAAATTAAATTTAAAAATAAAAATTAAAAAATAAAAAAAAATAATACTTAAATAAATAAAAATAAATTTAATAGATAAATAAAAATAAAAAAATAAAAAATAAAAAATAAAAAATAAAAAATCGCAGTTTGCTTTAGGAGAGGGCAAGTTGTTAGGACATGTTGTGTCTGCTGCAAGTGTCTGGATTGACCCAGAAAGAGTAAAAGCAATACAAACCCTATCTATTCTGAGATCAAAGAAGGATATCCAGTCATTTCTGGGCATGATCAACTTTGTGAAGAAGTTCATACCAAATTACGCAGAACTTGTGAAGCATATTACCTCCATGTTGAAGAAGGGGTCAGAGATAAAATGGAACGAAGCAGCGAGGAAATCATTTGATTCCATTAAAAAGGCTATTATGGAGGCTCCTACTTTAATTAGTCCAGATTACAGCAAGGAGTTTCATATGTTTTCTTTTGCCTCTGCTGACACCCTTGTCGTTGTTCTATTGCAAGCGGACAAAGAAGGTTCAAAGCATTCAGTGGCATTTTTCAGCAAAACATTGAGGGACGCTGAGCTGAGGTATAATATCATTGACAAATAGGGATATGCACTAATCAAATCTTTGAAAGCTTTCAGAGTTTATATTCTGCATTCTAAGATAATTGTGTATGTACCCATTGCTGCAATAAAAGATGTCCTAACACAACCTGATGCTGATGGAAGAAGAGCTAAATGGATTACAAAGTTGATTGAATTTAATATAGAATTGAAGCCCACTAAACTTGTCAGAGGTCAGGGTCTTGCCAGGTTATTAGATGAAGAAAATTGCAGATCATTGGACATAGATTTCATAAGTACAGGTGTAGAAAATGGTCAAACAGAAGAAGAGAAAGCAACTGAACCAGAGAGAAAGCAATCGGTGGCAGAACATCTAGCTTCTTGTGATTGGTATTCTGCAATAATTAAGATCTTGCTGAAGCTAGAAATCGCTCTCAACTTTACTCAAAGTCAAGCCAGAACAATTAAGCTTAGAGCAGCAAAATATTGCATCAATGAAAATCTGCTCTATTGGAGGGATCCATCTGGAATGCTTTTGAGGTGTCTGGACAAAGAACAGTCAACAGAATTTATGCAGCAGTTTCATTCCAGCATGTGTGGGGGACACCATTATTGTAAAACCACAGCTCACAAAATCCTCAGAGTTGAGTACTATTGGCCCACCTTATTTTCTGACGTATTATCATTTGTTAAATCTTGTGACAGGTGCCAAAGATTTGAAGGGAAGCAGCAGTTGAAGTCCCTATCCTTGAAACCGATACATGCAAAAGGACCTTTTCAGCAGTGGGGCTTGGATTTCATTGGAGAGATCAATCCACATTCCAGTGGCCAGCGCAGATGGATATTAGTAGCCACTGATTATTTTACTAAGTGGATTGAGGCAATCCCTACTAGGGACATTGATCATAATGTGGTCATGAAGTTTTTGACAGAAAATATCTTCACCAAGTTTGGTTGTCCACATAAATTAGTCACAGACAATGCAGCAACTTTCAGGGCAAGAGAATTGGTGGAAATGTGTGATTCAATAGGTATTAAATTGGTTCATTCCACCTCATATTATCCTCAAGGTAATGGTCTAGCAAAGTATTCTAACAAGAGTTTAATAAGGATAATTAAGAAGTTGTTGGATGATAAAAAAAAGAATTGGGATTCCAAACTTAAATATGCACTTTGGGCTGACAGAGTGACCATTAAGAGATCCACAGGGAATTCTCCATTCAAGATGGTGTATGGCACAGAGGCAATATTTCCAATTCAGCTTACTCTCCTTGTGGCAAAGTTCCTGCAGTCACAGCAAAATGAGGAAGAAGATATGGCAAAAACGATCACAGATTTAGCAGAAGTACATCAGATTAGAGAATAGCTGGTTGAAAAAGCTGCAGCACATCATAAAAAGATCAAGGAAGCTTTTGACAGATAGACAAAATCAGATAATTTTCAGGTCAGAGACTTGGTCCTGAAATGGGATGCACTGAAAGAAAAGAAAGGCAATCATGGGAAATTTGATGCTTTCTGGACAAGGCCTTTCAATGTTTCTCAGATTCAAGGGAACAATATCTTCATACTGCAAAGTATGGGGGGAGAAGCAGTTTTTGATGGCCCAGTTAATGGGCGTTTTCTGAAAATTTATGTGATTTAAGGTCTTTTGGCCTTAAAGTTTGTAAATATTTTATTTTATCGGTCTTAGTGTAGGTTCAGTCAGACTCCATGCCCAATGGAACACTAAGAATTTTGCTAATTGATTTTGTTCAGGAAGGCATTGATCTGCAAGTTCTTGAGACCTCACAAGGAGGATCTCATCCCCAGAAGTAGCCAGTGTTAGCTCTGCTATATTATTCAACTGTTGAAGTTAAAAAGGCAGCTTGGCTATGTGTTTTGTGCTGAAAGGGAGCTTGCAGCAATTCATTTTATTCTTTCCCCTTCATTTGGTTTATACCTTTATAACCTCTGCTACCCCTGTTTTCCTCTGTTTTGCCTCCTAACCCTGTGTAAGCCCCTATTCCGTCTATCCCCTTAGCACTAAAGTTCTGTGCACCATAACTTGTCGTTTTCCCGTCACATCAATAAAAAGTGCATAATCAACCCCCGCCATCTGATCGTTTGTCGCGCGATCGGACGGTAGTCGCAAGCCCCGCTTGCGCAAGTTGTCAACTCGTTAAGGCGCGGGGAAAGCGATTTCCCCCTGTCACATCCACCACGTGTCGCCTTTTCATTGCGATCGCACCCCGCTATACGTATACCACCCACTCTGAAAAGCGGTGCGAGGAATACCGCTCACTGCCCTCTTGTACGTCCCCTACTCATTAACGATCGCACATCTCCGCCGCCCGATCGTCGTCAGATCTGTCCAACCATGATCCGACGGCCCACGTTTCTCCATCCGCCTGTTCTCCTGATACCCACTGTAAGTTGATCTCCGTCGTTCATCTGTTTCATCCAACGACCGATTTTATTCCTCCTCCCATTCAAGTCCACAGCCATTATTTGCTCCCGAGGGATAAAAGTGATCATCTACCAGCTCTGCGCAGTTAAAGCTTCAACTACTGCATTCAACACATTATGTACCCGAGAGAAGAAAAGGGTAGCCTCGAGCAGTTAAAGCATTTATCAGTCATGGAGCTTCTTCTGTGCAACACTCCACCTGCGCAGGAGGGACGGCCAAGTAGCAGAGAATATCAAATTAATTTATTGAAGTAGCAGATTGTATCAGAGATTCATATCAGATAGTTAATGTGGTTGGTGGTCCATTATGACCCCTCCACGTATAGGATAGCAGATATTTTTGTAATCAACCTCTATATATATCTAAAAGACAAAATGTAATAGGGTTGATGGTTTTGGTTTTGATGTAAGGTTCAACTTCTGGAGACTGTAACCACTGTGATACTTGCAGCGTCTGGTCTTCATTTTCAGCTAATACAAGCTTCTTTTGTTGTTAATTGCTCACTTTCCACTTCTTCTCTGTTCTAGGTTGTGCCTGTTATGCATTTTTCATGTGCTCTTGATATTTAGCATTAGAGGGGTTGTCATCCCACCTCTGTATTAGAATCTTGTATGTATTATTGAAGGTGTTATGCAGGTTTCTTTTTACTCAGTGCCCGAGAGTTGTCATCCTGTCTGTGTATTAAGAAAAATATTTGCAGACCTCTTTACTGGTTGCAGCCGGCCATCACATGGTGTTGTGTATCTGCTGGTGTGGTCAGTTTTCTTCATATTCACTTAATCCTCAAACTGTGAGTAATTGGTGGTCTAAAGCCTTGTAGTCTGGGAGTGTTCACCCATGTCTGGAGTTAAGCATAGTAGAAGTGGTTATCTGGCTTGAATATGCATCATACCTTCCATTCATCCATTTCCAACATTTTGTTGAGTTTGTAATGTCCCCGAGCATCTCTGAGATACAACCTAGGAGAGTTTCTTGGGGTGATAACATGGGGTAAATTAAGAGATTATCTTGGAGAATAAGAATAATATTAAAAACATTATTACTTCCAAATTTGACGATAACTTGTGAAATGATAAGGAGCTAGAAGGTAAAAGGAAGCTAGGGCTATTATAAGGAGGTGATCAACTTTACCCTTGTTAACAAGAATTATATTTTTGTCTTGATAGTGCTAAGAAGAAAATGAAAATTGCAAAGACAAGAAATAACTATCATGAGCACCAAAGTGAAACTAGGCATTGGTCTATTCCCAAAACACCTTGGAATGAAAAAATTGTCACATTTATGATACTAAGAGGGTTGAAGATGAAAAGCATTTTCTCTTGGATTGTCATCTCTTACTCACATTCGTTCTCACTTCCAAAACATTTACCACACTACCAAGCTTCTTGACTTGTTAAGTCAGCAAAACCTAAAAATGTTTCTTTCCCTTCTTTTTAAACATAGTAATAAAATATTAAAGAGTCTCAATTAATCTCTTCCTCTCTTAAGGTCCAATAGACCACATTGGTCTTTATGGATGTTAATATTCATATTCATTATCATTATCATTATAATATTAATTTAATTTTTATTTAAATTAAAACTATTATAATTATAAAGTGAAATTATTGAATTGAAAATAAAAAGATTATATAGATAAATAAAATTTGAAAATTATGTAAAAATATGTATTTAATTAGACATGGTTGTATTACTATTTTTTAGATTAAAAATAATATTTTTAATTAATTTTAATAAAATATAATTACATTTGTAATTATTTTGATTAAATTATTTTTAGTAAATTACTTTTTTAATTTTTATTAGCTAATAATTAATATAGGTGTAGTCTAAATTTAAATGAAATGGTTTTTTCAGAGCATTTTTTCTGGTTAATTTTAATCAAATTTGGTAGAGATTTTTTACAACTTGAGTTTAAGTTGTTTAACGTGCAGAATTAGGGTCTCCGAGATTTTTTATGGTGTTGAACTCATTTATGCATTCAAAAATATATTTTAAACATGTTCACACCTAATCATGGGGATTGAGTGAACACTTATAAATAAAGTAAATAGTAAATAATGGAAAAGAAAGAGACATCGGGAGGTGAAACCCAAGAGTCACTCCCTTGTGTATATAACAATGAATAATCCTAATGAATAAACACAGTTAATTTGAGGAGTTACCTCCTGGACTGACATGGTATCAAAGCATAGGTCCTAGCCACTATTTTTGGCTTCCTTCCTGCTCTTGTAACTCCTTCTTGTCTATGTTTTGCATTGCAAACTGACATATCCCTGCCAAGTTTTGTGCATTATATTCTAACTATTGAAGAGTCGATTTCTGCATTGAGGAATTTTTTTGTTGCGTCGAATGGCGTGTTTCATTGAATCTGAAGGAGCTGGTGTGTGGTAGCTGCATGGTTGTGTTATCGTGACTGTGATAAGGTATTATATACAGGTCTAATCCTAATTGTGTTGTGTATATCATAATTGTATTACGCAATGGTTTAAAACACACTGCAAGCTCATCACCACCTCGCACCCTTTGTTGTGAGTGCCATACACAGCCTCTCCCCTTCAACAGTCAGACCCTTCAACAATCCTCCATCTACTCTCCCATACGCATATATATTGCGTCTTTGTTGATATCACAGTTAATACCTCAATGTATACCTTTGTCTCTGCATATACGTTGCTCTCCCCATACCACTATGCTCGCAGTACCGGTTTGGTCCCCTCACACCCCTCACGCATCAGTTGTATCCACGTGTTTATGGTGTAGCCATGGAGCAGTCTTGGTTTGAAGAAAATGGTGCGGTGAGCGACCTGTAAATACTCCTCCTCCCACCGTCTTCCTCTTAATACATTGTTGTGTTTTTAATACACCATTGTGTGTTTTAATACACCGTTTGCAAATACCACTCCCGATTGCTAATACCACTACTGTTTGCAAATACCATTGTCACTCACTCCTAGTTCACTCTAGTCAACGCTCTCCATATAGTTGCCCCTCCTTCCGTTGCACAACATTAAACCACCTCTGCACACTGTATTAAATTGGTATTAAATCCTTCCCAAATTTTAATTCCCTTCCCATACCACCGCTCCATCAATACATTGACCCTCCTCCAAATACTCCCTCCCCTATATTCTCCCTCCACCATTTAATCCCTTCCCCAAATATAACTCTGATATATACATATCAGAATTATATTTTCACAATATTGCTACTACAGTGCAATTTTTTACACAACAAGTGCAATTTTTTTCCAGCAGAAGAGCGCGTTTTTTTCTACACAATACACATTTAAATGCATTTATTGATCTCTATAGTTGGAGCGGTTATCACTGGCAAAGAGAACTATCCAGAATGGTCGCAAAAGATCAAACACACTCTCATTTTTTATAAGATGTGGAAAGGAGTTTGTGTTGGTGAAAAAGGCAATGAACCAGCAACGCCTACCTCAGACAAGGAATTCGCCATTTAGGAAAACAAGAACAGCAAAGCCTATGTCTTGATTGCAGCATCTCTAAATGAAGAGGTGAGTCGCCATATTTCACAATTTTCGAATGCTTTTGAATCCTTACAAAAATTGAAAGAACTCTATGACTCACACTCTGTGCTTGAAGTTGTCCAACCGATGATTAAATTGTTCAGCCTTGAATTACAAAATGATGATCCTCATGCTCTTACATCAGAAGTA
Source organism: Pinus taeda (assembly GCA_000404065.3). NCBI lineage: Eukaryota > Viridiplantae > Streptophyta > Pinopsida > Pinales > Pinaceae > Pinus > Pinus taeda. Next base: position 2,066 of record APFE030061090.1, on the reverse strand, counting down.
AAATCTATTATGGATGATATCAAAGTACATTCCTCTTATAGCTTTTGTCAAAACACTTTATCTCACTTATTCAAATTATCTTGAGTCATTGCAAACAAATGGAAATCTCAAAGAAAATACCTTTGACTCCCTTGTGAATAAATTTGCAGAGAGAGAGATTTTGGGAAAAAACAACTCCTCGGTGTTTTGAGAAGTTGTATGTCTTGCACATAAAGAGAAGAATCATGCTCAAGATTCTTCCAGAGGAAGAGGTGGTCGAAGAGGAAAAGGAAGAAGAAATTTCAAAGACATGGGGGGGGCAAAGTCTCTCAAGGAGAATTTGCATTGCATACGTTGCAATAAAAATGGATCACATGATGCATCCATATGCAAGTTGCCTTGGGACATAATTGAGCAAGAAAGAAATCAACCCAAAGGTAAAACCAATGACAAAGAGAAAGGTAAAGCACTTGAATCCGCTCACTATGTTGTGGCACATTGTAATATTAGAGTAAATGAAAATTTGTTTAATGCTTCACTTGCTTCTTGGAAAAATGATTAGTTGCTTGATTTGGGAGCAACTTGCCACATGACTTTTAGAAGAAATTTTTTTGAAGAATTTACTGAGAAAGTTGATGGAGCAGTTTACTTTGCAGACAAATCAAAACTCAAGCAATCAAGACTTGGCACAATCAGACTCAAATTTTCTGGTCTTCCAAACTTTCCTCTACATGATGTTTTATATCTCCCACAGCTAAGGAGAAACTTGTTGTCCTTGGTCCACATCCGCCAGCAAAAACACTCCACTCATATGTTTGATGGCAAGGTTGAGGTGAGAAAAGCATCAGATCACTCACTTGTCATGATAGGGATAGAAGAAGAAAGGCTTCTCAAACTACAAGGTACCTTTGCTCGTGCACAAAATTTCACATACAATTCTCATTATGATGAAAGTACATTTCCATCAAGTTTATTATGGCATGCTAGATTTGGACACTTGAACTATGACAACCTTCGCTTGTTGAATAAAAAGGTGTTACTGGTTTGCCTACAATTCCTATGAAACTTAAGCAATGTGATGCTTGCATTCTATGAAAGCATAGCAAACAGTGTTTCCATGATTCACATTCCTGAGCACCTAGAAAAATTGAACTCATTCATTCAGATTTATGCGGTCCAATGGATGTTCCTTCTACAAATGGAAATAAATATATGATGACATTTATTGATGACTACACCAGAATGTATTGGGTTTATTTATTGAAGAACAAATCTTATGCTTTTCAAACGTTCAAAAACTTTCATACATGGATTGAAAATGATGCACAATCTCATATTGGCTCTATTCACACTGATAATGGAAAAGAATACACTTCAAATGAATTTGAAAACTATC
>APFE030061086.1:0-13184 GCA_000404065.3 Pinus taeda | reverse complement strand
GGCTAATCTCCAGTGTTTCGTAGCTTTCTCTAGCCGTGTCCCATTTTGCATTCTCCTAGCCACAGTGATAGCCAAGAGGGAATCTCCTTCCACTATTACAAAGCCTTTACCCAGACGGATGAGGATTTGCAACCCCTGTTCCAGGGCTGCGAATTCTGCTTCATTGTTGGTGGCCTCCCTAAGCGCTCTGCAGAAAATGTGGAGGATTTCACCTTTGTCATTACGGATAACGCCTCCAAGCCCTGCAGGACCAGGGTTACCCTTGGAGGTTCCGTCGAAATTTAATTTGCAGAACTTCGGGGTGGGGGGCAGCTAGGCCGAAGGAACGGGCGCTGGTCGAGGGTGGTTTGCTTGAACCTTGTGACTCATCAAACCCTTCATGCCAAACAACAACAGGATGCGAGAATCATTGGGAGTGAGCGTCTTGTCCTGCTCCACTTTGTTGATGGTAAGGGCAGTCTCTTTTAAATTGTGCATAATGATTGTTTTGATGGTTTCAGGCTGCTTGGCTTCTTTTTGAAAAATTCATCTGTTCCTCTCTTTCCAAATGTTCCAGGCTATAAAACCGGGGCAGAGCCTCCAAAGGGCGTTAACCGTATTACCACTGGAATACTTTGTGCGCCAATTTGCAGTGGAGTCTTGAATAGAATCTTTGTGTTTGTCTGTTTGTTTGAATATTCCCTTCATCCATTCCCACAGATTATTGATTCAATCACAGTCATTAAGGAGATGGTTCATCGTTTCCTCATCCTTTTCACAAAGGGGGCATCTGGAAGGCCTAATAAAATCTCTTTTCACTAAATTCTCCCAGGTAAGGATTTTGCGATGCATGAGAAGCCAAAGAAAAAACTTTGTCTTTGGCCAGAGTGCAATGTCCCAAACATTTGGGTACCAAGCTACTTTGTCTTCGAGGTCCTGGTGCTCGAGATACATTCTGGCCTCCTTGAGGTTGAAAGTTCCCCCGTCGAGTTTACCCCACCTGAGTTGGTCCTCCTCCTGAGTGGACTGGATCATTCCCTTATTCAAAGCAGAATTTAAGGTGCTGAGGAGGTCTATCATGTCGTCCTTAGGGGGGAAGAGGCTCTAAGTTCCATTTCCTCCAGTGCTGGTTCTCGTTGCTGCCAAACCAATATTGATGGACTTTTATCTTGCCTCTTGCCTGAAACCATCTTCGTAGGGCAAGATAATTGGGGTTTTCTTGTTTAGGTAGTTGTTGCCATGCATCCTCCCAGAATAAAGCATTGTTGCTATTGCGAATTTCCCAAAAGCAGTGGTCCTGAATGAGGTGGCTGTTAGCCCTGGCCAAATTCCAAATATGGGAACCTTCAGGGGCTTCTGTCATTCTGATAAGATCCTCAGTTTTCCAAGTTTCGACATATTTGGCCTTCCACAGTTTTGCCAAAGGTGTATGGGGTTCCTTGATCCAACGCCACCAGAGCTTGGCTCCATAACCTTTGTTGATAGTGTTCGGGTCTTGCAGCCCTAAGGCCCCCAGGTTTTTGGGCTTGCATGGTTTAGTCCAGGCTACAAGTGCCCATTTATGTTTATCTGCTTTGCCCGACCAAAGAAAGGCTCTTTGAATATTCCTAATTTTATGTATAACCATTTTTGGAGCTGGGAGGATAGAAAGCATATAGAGAGGAATGGGTTGCAGAACTGCTTTAGTCATTACAAGTCTTCCTGCAAAATTCAAAACTCTGTTGGTCCAGTAATTTCACCTCTCCTCTAGCCTGGAGAGCAAATGCTCCCAGTGGAGTTTCTCCAAGGCTTGCCAATGGGAGGAATGCCAAGATATTTAGATGGGAGGTTGCGTCTTTTGAAACCAAGGATATTAGTGAGGTGCTTTTGGACCGCTAAGTGCGTATGGAAGAAAAAACAGAGGATGTATCCAAGTTAAGATCTATACTAGATGCTTGGCTGAACAGGTTCAAAATGGCTTTGAAACCCTGGGCTTCCTTAACTGAAGGGGTACCATGTAGCATGGTATCATCCATGAATTGTTGATGAGTAGTTGCAGGAGATCGATTCAGGGGCTGAAGACCTTTGATGATATTCCTATCCTTAGCCGATTTAATGATGCGACTTAGTCCTTCCATTAAGATAACAAAAAAGAAAGGGGAGATAGGATTACCCTGATGAATGCTTTTGGAAGGGAAGAAGGTGTCCGAAGGGGCGCCATTGACCAAAATAGAGAAGCTGGGAGGTTTGACCATGGCCAAAAGCTTTCAAAATAGCTTCAAGATAATTCCAACTGACCTTATCATATGCTTTTGAGAGGTCCAGTTGAATGATCATTCCAACCTTTTTCTGAGACTGAAGGGTATGGACCATTTCCTGTGCCAATAAAACATTGTCCATGATTTGCCTGCCTTTAACCTATTGGCCATGACTTTGGAGATGATCTTGTACAGTACATTGCAGAGAGCTATAGGTCAAAATTTAGAAGGCGTGCAGGCAGCCTCTTCCTTGGGGATGAGGGCAATAAAAGTGGAGTTTAAGGATCTGAGTATGGAGGAGGACCTTCTAGAGTCCTCGACTATCACCCATATATCCTGCTTCACTATGTCCCAACAAGCTTTGAAGAAGTCAATGGTGAACCCATCTGGTCCCGGGGCATTGCCATTGGCCATGTCTTCGGCTGCCGCTTCAACCTCCAGAAGGGTGATCAGGCGGTCTAAGGACCTGTTCTATTCCTTTGTGATTAGCTTGGGAATAGCGGTAATGACTACATTGATAGCCTCTTGTCTGTTGATGTTCGGTTCTGTAGCAATAAGACTGAAGTGGTTCTTGAGGATGGAGGCAATCTCCTGATGAGATTGAAAGGAGGTCCCCTGTTCATCCTTAAACTTGGTTATTTTATTAGTGCATCTGTAATCCATGGCTGACCGATGGAAAAATTTGGTGTTTTTCTCCCCGTCATTTAGCCATTGAATACGAGACTTTTGTTTCCATAAAGTCTCTTCCTGATTACATTTCTCATTCCATTTTTGCAAGAAGTTACGCTCCGTGTTAATGGAGTTCTGAGATATGTCCCCCTTGATCCAGTTGTTATGTATTAGAGTCATCTGATTCTCCAAGGCTTGCTTGTCCTCAAAGATATTGCCAAAGACCTCTTGGTTCAAAGTTCGTAGCTTTGCCTTTATGTACTTCAATCTAGCTTGGAGCCTAAACATTTTGGTACCTCTAGCGTCCAAATGCTCTTTCCACCATAGTTGGATGTTGGTGGTGAAAGTTAGATGATTGAGCCAGAATTTTTCAAAGCGAAAAGATCTATTTTTTGGAGTTCCAAGAATGGTTGCCTGTAAAGAGATGGGCCAATGATCCGATCATCCAGATGAAATAATATCAGATTCCACTGTGACTCCCTCAAGGAGAATGGTGTTCGAGATCAGAAACCGATCAAGCCTAGATGCGATGAGCCTGTCCCCTCCTCTCTTATTATTCCAAGTGAAAATGTCATTTTTGAGTTGGATGTCCACCAAGTTAGCCGTTCTTATGAAAGAAACGAAGGCCTCTGCATCTCTGTTTAGGGTTCGAAGTCCACCCTGCTTTTCCCCCAGAGAGGTAATCATGTTGAAATCGCCGCCATAGATGGCCTTAGCATTAGAGCGTCTTTGTTGCATCTTGGATAGGTTGTCCAATAGCTGTAGCTTATCCTCCAACCTTTGCGGGGTGTAAACATTAGTGAATAAGTATATGCTAGCTTCTCCCAGGATCTGCGTTTCAAGGGAAATGAAAGATTTGGAGGCCTCAGTGTTAAGGAGGAGTAGGGAGTTGATCCAGGTCCGGGTGTGAAGAAGGACCCTTCCAAGACCTTTTACTTTCATGATGTGATAAAATTGCTTTTAAAAGACATTAACAAATGCAGTTGCAAACTATAATGAAGAGGAATATAACAAGCATCAACACATGAAGACAAAAGTCGTTGATAACGGAGTTCGTCCAAGAGGGACTACGTCTTCGGGCCCTCGTGTGAAGATGGTGTAGGCCGCTGCATTATGTGTTGTCAAGAAAGATGATGTACACAGAGATAATGTCTCTATCATACAAGGAAGAATGCCCTCACGCAAGAGTGGCTTTAAGATATGTTCCACACTAGAACTCTCAATCAAAAGACTCCTATCAGTTTGACACAAAACAAGCATGGTGCGCATCCTGCCAATATGGCACAAAAGGGATGTCAAAGCAAAACACATGCATGATGACAACAAGAGTATCCCAACAACGTACAACAAGGGATCTCAAAGCATAACATAAAGAGTTATGACAGAAATTACATCACATAGAAAGATTCTGCATAACATAAAGCAAGGAATCATGACAACATGAAATAAACAAGATGCTGCATCAATCATTAATAATGGATCTGTACAACATAATGCAGAAATAAGAAGTACATGAACACATCATATACCTCATCACCAAGGGCCATCTGAAGCAAAGGCTGTCAAAGTTCTGAAGCTTGCTGAAGCATTGATCTCACATCATCGATCGCAAGAAGAAGACTATTCGCACATGAAGATGGACATCTACACTAACACTTAAAAAAGTGACTGAAAGAAGAAATGAGAGAAAGACAAATCTGAATACACCATCAAATTTGTGGCGTCGAGTAGTGCTGAAACAACTGTCCAAAATCCAATTTTGAGAATTTGAAAATTCGGAGCTCAAATAATCTTTTAGATTCCTTTGAGATTCCTCACAGATTATGTTTCAGGGGTGAGCTGAAAATTCGCTGCTCAGATGTCAAATCTGATTTCACCATTAGGATCCCTGCGGAAAACCATGAAAAACAAGTATAAACTTGACCATATTCTGACAAAATGAAATTTTACCTCCATGAGAAAATTTCATCGCTCATGGTTTTGCTCCCTGTTTTTGTTGAAATCATGATTCCATGTGCATTCTGGAAATCACTAGAAGATGCAGAACTCCGATTGAAAAATGGATAGCGCCATCGTGTTCGTGGCGATGAGAAATGCAAAATCCATATAAAATTTGTCAATTTCTGAAAAGTTGAAAATTTTGCCCTCCTGCAAAATTCATAATTTCTACATTAAAAATTTATTAAACTGCCCCAATTTCCGTGCCAACCCCTGTGTCGAAATTCGTGTCGTCCTCCTCACGCGAAAATTTACAAAAAAATCTATTTGGTATAGTGGTAATGCTTAGTAATTAATTGGGGTAGGTCAAGAAGTCAGATCATGTAACTTCTAATTTTAACCTATTGTTTTAACAAGACCCCAATTCCAACCATACCGTATCCCCAAAATATATATATTATATATACTGACATGCATTATCCCCAAAATATATATATTATATATACTGACATGCATTAAATGGGCGGCGGTACCGATTTTATTGTGGGCAGTTTTGTTGTTTTAATATAGGTACGCATTAAAGCTGTTACAGTACCAGTACCGGTAGTTTGGTTTATGTTCATGGTGGTTTTGGGTGGCGGGACCACATACGTGGCCATCTTACCGAAGCCCCACCGCTGGTCAACACTCCATACATGGGCCGTATCCCTGTTTTCATATAGGTACGCATTAAAGCTGTTACAGTACCGGTGGTTTGGTTTATGTTCACGGTGGCTTTGGGTGGCGGGACCACATACGTGGCCACCTTACCCAAGCCCCACCGCTGGTCAACACTCCATACATGGGCCGTATCCCAACTCAAACGGTTATCTTATATCTATTAACCTTAATAACCCTTGCCACGTATTTTGTTATACGTTGGCTTTATTTTGTCTCATGTGGTGTTTAATATAACCCTTTTTGTCATATGCATACGGCTTGGTTATAACCATATTGTTATATGGTCTAATGTATTTTGGTTTTTTTTTGTTAATATATGCCAATATACATGGGTTGGAATATATGGTATGGAATATATATACATGGGTTGGAATATATGGTATGGAATATATGCCAATATACATGGGTTGGAATATGTGGTATGGTTATATTTTAATTTTTAAATTAATAACTATATAAAATTATAGTTATAATCATAGTTATAATCAAGGGTTAATTTGGCTCTTGTGCAGGTTTAGGAGGTTATTGGGAAAAGTTAAAGTGTCAACATGTGTCATGTGGGTCTCACATGCTCATTGGGATGCCATGTGGTGCCCTATGGGTCCATTTTTCTTCTCCCATACCAATCTTTGAGGAGCTCTATCTTTTGCATACGAGCTCAGATTGACAAACCGTTCACACCACTGTGATCAAGAAAACGAGCTCTACGATCTAGTCCCGGGTTGAAGTCATTTTGATGACTTTGATTTTTGAGCATCTCTGAGTCCTCCTTGTCCTGTCTGTGTTCCTGAAGATCCACCTGGATCAGGAGTGGGGGTTCTAGAAAATGACTAAGCCCCCTTCCAGACAATTACCTTCTACCTCCAAGTGCTCCATTCTCTTTCCTAGGCTTCTGCCTATCCCTTCCAGCTTTGGCCTAAAGCATTTGGTTTCTTGCAGGAAAACAATGTCCAGATTTTCCTGTGTGACTTTCTTTTTCAATAATCTTTGGTTGGTTTGGTTGTTGATCCCTCTTGCATTCCATGAGAGTATCTTCATAGTTAAACAATAACTATGAGGAGAGAGGGAAATCCTCAAGGGCTTTCATCTTGCCCAAGTTGATGAGCATTTGACCGAGCTCATGGAGCGCTTCATTGTTTGTTCTTCTGCCCCATTTCTTTCTGTGTTTTGCAGTAGAATGAGTTTGATGTAGGTTTAGTGCCTTGAAGCCCAGTCCCTTTGTTGCACTCAGACCCCTTTTCTGCCCTCTCAAGGCTGCATCCTGCCTTGATAGAAAGAGAAAGTTGACTCTGTCAATCTCTTCCTCTGGAATGTGCTCCACTCCTTTTTGTTTCCATTGCTCAACTATGGTATTAAGGTCCATTCCTTCTTGTTCTAGAGTGTCATTTAGGTCCTGATCCTCTATGCCCACTTCACTTAATGTCATTTCCTCGTCCCCTTCTGCATCTTTCCTCAATCCTGGATCTTGGAAAAAATCATAAATCGAGATTGGAGTGGGCATCTGGGTGTTTTGATTGTTCATTTCGAGGATTTCTTGCTCAGATGTCGGTGTCTGGGTATCCTCATTTGCCCCAGTTTCCTCTCCAAGCACCTCAAAGGCGTTTATAGACCTTTTGTTGGTGTTTCCTGTCTTCGGTTGGTTCCTTCTGTTGGTCTCGTGTCTGCTTGTGGGTCAGACGAAACCATCCTGATTTTTGCTTAGGAGATCCTTAGCCTTCTCTATGGGCTTGTGCATGGGACATTCCCGTATTAGATGGTTATGTTCATGACATTTTCTGCATTTGAAGGGTATTTGTTCGTAGTCTATGGCTTGGAAAAATACTTCATCTCTATATTCCAACCATACACCTCCATGGAGAGCACCTGAAACGTCCATTTCAACACAAATTCTAGCGCAAGATGTGTACCTTTTTTGGAGGGTTGCTTCAAATGCTTGAATGAAGGTGCCTAGTTTATTGCCAATTTGTTCCAAAGCCACCATCTCTAGTAGTCGATTGGGAGGGAAAACAAGTGAATCCAAACAGGAACATGCTTGAATGTTTCCTGTTCTAGTGCGAAATTTGGTTTCTAGGGTCTCATGTAGAGATCTACCAAGGCATATAAGTAAGGGCCTCCATCAAAGATGCGGTCTCTGTCTTCAAGGTTTGCAAAGACCACCGTAAAAAATCCTTTGGCCCCCAGGTGGAGTTTAACATCTCCTTTTGGCTTCCAAGTTTGCTTGATCCATTGACATAAGGATTTTTCTATGGGCCAAAAGCCCATGAACTTGTAGATCACTGCATGAATAGCCATATGATTCTTATAGGCTTGCAGTTCGGGGTTGGTGATGATAACCCTCAGGATTTCTGTAGTTTTTGGCTTGCAACGCCCCTGGTCTCTTTGTTGTTTGTTTTCTGTGGCCGGTCCTTCTGGATCTAGGTCTTTCAAGGGGGAGGTTTCAGCAGCCTCCGCTTCTTTGGTATTCATTCTCGCTTCTTGAGTGGGATCTGGTTTGTCTTTTCCTTCCAAAATTTTGACGCCTTTTGTCTGGTTTGGAAACTGGGTTTCCTTAGTGTTGCCATCCATTTTTGTCTTCTTGTTGAGCTCATTTTTCCTTGTGGTGTCTGAACCTGTGATCTGCACTCCTTCCAAAGGGCTTTTACCTTTGTCCATCATTATTTGTTTGTAGGAAGGGGCCACATTGGCCCCCGCTTGCTTTATCCGTTGGGCCAGGGCAAGCCCCCGTTGCCTTAGATCAGTGAAAAGGGCACTGTCCCCTACCAGAGTGGGTAACAGTGCACAAACTGCGATCCAAAACCCTAGGTCAGAGAGTTGCAGAGCCAAAACCTCCTAAGCAACTCAATTTTTACTCTGTATCACTTAGCCTTCATAAAATTTAATCTTCTTAATATCCAATAAAACTACATCAAAATAGATTTAAAATATTATCACTCAATTATAATATTTTTATTATTATTTTTAAATTTATAACGTAATGTTTCCTATATTTTATTATTTTAATTAAATTGTATTTAATTTGTTACCATATTTAAATATAATCTATATGAACCTATATACAATGATGCATTATCAGAGAGATATCTCATTGATAGAAAATTTACCAAAACAAATATCATTTAACAATTTGATATGTAATTGATAAACCAATAACATAAAAAGTTGACTTTAACCACTTGAAAAGTTCTTATAGATAGTTTCAATATTTAATTTCATGAGCATGAAAAAAAACCAATTTGCTATAATCTTTAAAAATATATTAAATTACATATTGAATTTTATAATATTTAGATTCCTTTTTTTTGTTAAGCTTGGCAAGATTCTCGTTTACAATTTTACATGTCCATGTCCATTATTCACCCCGCAACGAGGGAGGGTAGTGCAAGATTCAAACCCAAGATCTCTAGTTCGGTGAGACGAGGGTAGTACAAGATTCGAACCTAAGTTCTCCAGTTCGGTGAGACTTCACTCCATGATCATCGCCACTTGAGCTACCCCATGGGGACTATTATATTTAGATTTTAAAATACAAAATATAACTATAGAAATTTAATGATTAAAAATTTGAATTTTAATATATATATATTATATATATATATATATATATATATATTTTATTTGCATTTAGATGTATAATTTTAATGCTTTATTCAGTGGTCTTTTTAGTTATTTAAAATATAGTTATAATACAATATTTAATATTATAAATATAAAATAGTTAAATGATAAAATATATTAGTTTAATTGTTTTATGTTTTTATTAAAAATTCAAGAAATAGTTTTAAACAACGACTCCTTCTATTCCTATTCAAGCACAACAAAGAAGGCAACAAGCAACACCATCAACAGCCAAGAAAGTACTTCTCCAAGCACGCCGCAAAGCACAACACCTAGTGACATGTCAAGCCCATCTTTAGCAAGCACAAGAAGACCAAAATTCAGAAATTTAAATGAAATTTATGTGCAAGATGAAATTGAAAGTAGCACTGGTCTGAATTCCTTATTTTCCTTGTTTTGTCATGTAGATGATCCAATCCATTTTGAGGATGCAGTCAAAGAAGAAAAATGGGTTGCGGCAATGGAGGAAGAAATAGAAGCAATAGAAAGGAATGACACATGGGAGTTAGTGAGCCTTCCAAAAGGAAAACATGTCATTGGAGTGAAGTGGGTCTATAAGACCAAAAGCAACATTGAAAGAAAGATTGAAAGGAACAAAGCAAGGCTAGTTGTCAAAGGATACAAGCAGCAACATGGAAGAGACTACGGGGATATGTTCGTGCCAGTTGCGCGGATGGAGACAGTGTGCACAGTTGTGGTGATTGCAACACAACACAAATGGAAAGTGTATCAAATGGATGTAAAATCAGCGTTCTTGAATGGAGTGCTGAAAGAGGAAGTGTATGTTACACAACCGGCTGGTTATGAGGTAGAAGGCCAAGAGGACAAAGTGTACTAGTTTAGGAAATCTCTTTATGGGTTGAAGCAAGCACCGGATGCATGGTGCAACAGGATAGATGCCTACTTGTTGGACAATGGTTTTGACAAAAGTGACGGTGAACCCACTCTCTACACAAAGTGAGCGATAGTAAGATTCTTATTATTGTCTTATATGTAGATGATTTTATTTTTACATGCAGTAATGATTTCCTCATTGTTGATTTCAAACAAGTCATGAAGAGTAAATTTGAAGTGACTGACTTGGGATTGTTAAGATATCTTTTGGGCATAGAAGTAAATGAAACAGAAAATGACATTTTTATCTCTCAAGCAAATTATGTGGTAGACATTTTGGAGAGGTTTAAAATGAAAAACATCAAGTTTGCACCAACTCCAACTATCATAAGGTTGAAGTTGAGCAAAGAAGATCGCAGCAGCAATGCCAATCTGACATTATACAAAAGCATGATAGGCGGCTTGATGTATTTGACCGCCACTAGGTTGGATATAATGTATGCAGTAAGTTTGGTGTCAAGGTTCATGGAGACACCCAAGGAGACACATTGTCAAGCAACAAAGAGGATTCTAAGGTATGTCAATGGGACAAAACAATATGGCATTTTGTACACAACAAAAAGTGATTTCAGGTTGGTTGGTTACACTGACAATGATTGGGCAGGAAGTGTCGATGATAGAAAGAGCATGTCAGGATATGTTTTTCATTTGGGTTCTGAAGCCATTTCATGGGCCTCCAAGAAGCAGCCAATAGTGTCACTATCAATAACATAAGCTAAATATGTCGTAGCAATAGTAGCAACATGTTAGGTAGTTTGGATTAGAAGGATGTTGAGGATTCTTCATCATGACCAAAAGGGAGCGACAACTATTTTCTGTGACAACACCTCAACAATTGCATTGTCAAAGAATTATGTTATCCACAAAAGGATCAAGCATATTAATGCTAAATATCATTTTATTAGAGAGTTTATTAGCAATGATGAAATTGTGATGTAGCATTGTAGGTCACATGAACAATTTGCTGATATCTTCACAAAGCCATTGGCACGTGAAAGTTTTGTTTATCTCAAAAATTGTTTGGGAATTGTCAATGGCAGCAATTGTGATTAAGGGGGAGCGTTGGAAATAATAATCCCAACCACCACAATAAACACCCTGACAACAATCATACTTGTTAGAAGTATTTTTGCGGTTGTGTCTCTGTTTGAAGATGGAAGAACTGAAGCCAAGTGAAAACCATTCCAAAATGCAATCAGGAATTTAAACCATTTAATGTATTTTGGTAAATAGAAATGGGCAAGCATTCATTCAATGACTATTGTCCACACTTCACAAACACCTGCGTGATTTTGATCACACTCAACAGCAACATCATGTTAATTATTTTGCTTTGTCATGTATTAAATGTAAAAATGTATGTTGAGTTAAATATGAATGTAAAATTCATTTTGTAGTGGTTAGAAAGTAAGAGAGTAAGAGAGAAAGAGAGTGAGAGTCTCTGATGAGAAAATGGTGGAGCAAATTTTGGTGGGCGCATGAAAACAACAATTTATGTGTTTTACTATGTGTTATTCTGCGTGAAGTGTAAAACCTTTATTTTACTTGGTGAATGATCCGCAGTCTCATGTGAATGCATTTTTCATTATTTAGAATTCAATCCTAAGTTTTTATAGTGTTGCTCCAACCTTACTTTGTAAAACCTTTGTTTTACTTGGTGAATGAGCCGCAGTCTCATGTGAATGTATTTTTCATGATTTAGAATTCAATCCTAAGTTTTTATAGTGTTGCTCCAACCTTACTTTCTTTTACTCTCTGTTTTTGCCATGAGTGAATTCTGTATTTTTAAGTCTGTGTAATAGCTGTGCGAAATGCAGGTCTATGAAATTGAGCTCCACAGTGGCGAAATCGAGCTACGTGGTGTATGAAATCAAGTTGCGCGAAAGTCACACCCCTCGCGAAAAGTCATACCCCTCTGCCTCCACAGTGGCAAAATCGAGCTACGCGGTGTGCGAAATCAAGCTGCATGAAAGTCACACCCGTCGCGAAAAGCCACACCCCTCTGCCTCTCTGCGTAAATTATTTTTACTCTGCCTTTCTGTGTAATTTTTTTTAACATGCCTCTGTTCAATTTTCATCTTGGTTAGCTCTCATAACATAGTCACTATAAAAAATGCTTGCAAAATGTGCAACAGATGGATATTCATAACTCAAAAACAACATCACTTTGTTGTTACCTGCTTCATCTATGTATATCTAAATGTTCCAACACCATTGGTCTTTATAACCACGTTTCTATTTTTTTTTCAACTTTGCCAATTTCTCCAAAGAGATCTGATTTCGTTGGAAGTCACGTTGGGAAAAAATTTGGAGATGTAAATTTAATAAATATCACAATTTTCTCCACATTTTTTGTCACATTGTTTTATTGTCTCAGGCGGCGCCACAACTACTCGTCACGTTTTCTTGAGTCATTTCTCCCAATATTTCCCCTTGGCTCTAGTTATCCATGAGATTTTTCTTCCCCATAATTATCGTATCCCATAGGTCCCACACCTCTACCAACACCTCCTTGTGCATTGTAATTAACAGGTGCACCATAGCTATTTGGAGGCGGATTAGGAGGCGAATAGTCATTTGAGGCATTATACCCACCAAGAGGTGGAACGACGGCTCCGCAACAAGGATATGCAAACCCGCCTGTTGTCATGCAATTATCCCAGCCATAAGCGGGTTTGCATAGCCTCCTCCAACAAGAACTAAAGACATATGTGGTTCCCAGTACTGACCTGCATAACCACCAGGACCACGATATCTATGCCAAAAAAATGAATGCACTCAGTAATTCATATTTTCTCAAATTGAATTCCTTTGTGAAAATCCATTGCTCTTTCAGCTTCCTACCGAGCAAGCAATTGGCCTTGCCTTTAAGGCCTGACAACAAATAGGTTACACTGACTTTCTTGTTGTGTAAGCTTCAGGTGGTGTGAGTACGAAGATTCTAGGGAGTAGTATTTAGCAAAAAAATGTTGTTATGGGAAAACTTAATGGAGAATTGGTTAGGGTGTGGGATAGGTGTTGAAAATTGTGTTGAAGACAACGAATTTCAACAGTGTTATCAGGCAAAACTCTACTATAAAATGCTTATCGACATAATTATTCAAATAAAAAATTATTATACATTTAAAATTA
>APFE030061078.1:0-28964 GCA_000404065.3 Pinus taeda | reverse complement strand
CTGAGAGAACTGGCTGGTTGGGACCGATGTCTGCTGCTGCTGCACTCCTTTACTCAAGCGGATCTGGAAGAGATGATGAGTAAAAAAGGAACTAGGGTCTTGGGGAGTGTCAGGTGCTACAGATCGCAATATATGTAAGGGTCTCGCAGTAGTACTCGGCCCAATGTTTCAGGGCTCTAACTAAGGAGGGTCGACCGTACCCTTAGCCGTACCACCTGACTACCCTATCGTACAGGCGAGTAATCTCTCCGAGTACTGTTCTCGGTGTACTGTAGCCGCAAGACGGTCGCTGGTTTATCTATGGCGAGGTTTTAGGGAGCCTATGGGGCTTCCGATATACCCAGAGGGTACGTGGAAGGCAGTCTGTGCACGGTTCTGTCTAATGCGCTACTACTCGAAGGGGTATCCACAGGGGTTACAAGGGAGTCCAACAGATGTGACCACCTCTTGTATTTCCTGCGTGCATGCCTCCCCAAATCCACAGATTTATGCGCTCAACGACAGATCTCGTGGTTTAAAGATGCTGAAACACGTCTCTAGCCAAAAAAAAATTGCTACGAAATGGAGATCCCACCGGCCCTCGAAAGTTCTCTGATACCACTTGGTATGCTATTAACCTGCAAATGATACCCAAATACAGAATATGCAAAGAAAAGATACCCAGAACACAGAATATGTGAAGAAAAGATACCCACAACACAGAATAGCAATGATTTTATTATTCAGAGAATAATGTTCACTTGCCTCTTCAAGGGGGCAACCTCCAATAGAGCAGAGCTCGATTACAAAATAAGACACGATGCTCCTCGCAGGGAGTCTCTCTCCTTTATATATGACTCATACATGCAATACCACGGGCCAATACCATGGTATTACTAATACCATCTATCTAATACTACGGCCCATTTACAACTAATTGTGGTTCCGTTGTTAATTGCGGATTAACCACTTACAATTATTAATATGGGATTTATTGACTCTTGACTATGACGTGGTCCCATTACATAGATAAGGGGGTTAGGGTGGGACCCTAACAGTGAGCATGAGATACATATTCAGTATTTAAGATTCTTTGAGTAGTTGTAGTTGTTGTAGTTGAAGTAACAAGAGGTAAGAGGGAGTTGCAATTCATATGTAGAGTTGGCAGTAGTATGGTAGTGTAAATAGTACCACAAATGTAGCATCAAAGTTGCATAGTGGTTGGTGGGAAGTGGCAGACAGTCGTAGTGGCCATAAATCACTAGTGTGACATAGGGTGATACAGAGAAAGTGTGTTGTAGTAGCAGTGTAGCACTAGAACACCTTCCTCACTAAGAAGGAGCATTAGTTTTTCTAGCATCAAAGGTGTTCTAATATCAAAAAATTGTGGAGAGGCTAAAACATAGGAGTTCTCCATAACCCAAAAATTGTTTCTCAAAATTCCACCTAGAAGTGTCTCAATTAGATTATTAGCCTATTTTTCAATAGTTTCTAAGTCTAAACTTAGGATATCTAGTTAAATAATCAGTATTAATTAAGAAATGTGTGAATCATCTAAAAAATCACATGGATTGATCCATACATGATCTTAGCCATTGGTTAAGTTTTAATATTGGTTGTTGGAGTCCTAACTAGAGATTATAAGAGGAGTTCAATGGGTGGATGGAGAACACACACTTGAGATCGATCTGTCTTAGGCAGTTCGATTTTCCAAAGAGTAGCAGCAGTTTTCGGAAGAGTTTAAGCCAAAGAAGGGAAACAGAGACAGAAAGGGGCAAGAAGAGTGATCTGGAGGAAATTTTTCTAGATTCGGAGAGGCAACAACAAGTGGCAGAAGTATTCCATGTAGAAGTTGTGCAAGGCTGCACAAAAGCTTCAGTAGAGTAGTTTGATTTAGCTGGAGAGGAAGTTGATTCAACTTCCACAGGTTGGGAAAGTCTTCCAGAGGCTTGTAGAGACACTTCCAACAATAGAGTTAGGCAGGATGATGTGATCAGAGGCTAAACAAAGCCACATGTGTGAGAGGCAATGCAAGAAATGCACAGAGGGCCTGCACAAGGGTTTGGACGATCATATTTTCTAGAGGAGCCAGTGTAGGGGTTACTTATGGAGTGAGAGAAGTTTCTCTCTAATTCCTTTTTCGAGAAACTTTATAATTGGATAGCTATTTGGGAATCCATAGATTTTATTCATATTATTTCACTGCTACTTAATAGCTAAAACCCTTAGTTGTTGCACTGATTTTCCCAAGTTGCAGTTTTCTGGGGACTTTTGTCGAAAAACAACTATGACATATTTTATTGTGTGTGTGCCATTATTTTCTCAGTTTCTAGTTTATCTTCTGTGGTATTTTATTTGTGAAGGTTTTAGTGTGATTTATTCGATATTTTCCACAACAAATAAACTATTAATTAATTGACAGTTAGAAGAATTAATTCTAGTTGCTGCAATAGGATTTCAGTAGTCAAATTTTCATAAATTCTTGGATGATAAAAATGACAAGACCTCCTTGGTATGTATAGGAGTCTAAGGGGTCACAATATAATTATATCCTACATAAAAATAATAATGTAAGGGCACAAAAATAACAATAGTGGGCTTTTATGAGGCACAAAAATAACAATATGCAGTCTACATGGGCACAATAATAACATTAGAGGGCTACACTAGTATTATAGGGACATAACACAATAGGTTTTCTTCCTGCCAAGAACTCCACTAGATTCCAAGCCTCATTCTTGTCTAAGGTTTTCATTTCTTCAATTATGGCCTTTTTCTGAAGTTTTCCATCCTTTGAATCCACTTAGTCCCTAGTGATTCTAGGATCATCATCGGTAATAAAAAAAGAAAAAATTGAATGGAGATTATTTGGAGTATACCTTTCTGGCTGCTTTACGTCCCAAACCAATCTCCTCAAAACTAGAACATGTGGTTCTTCTTCTTCTTATTCATGTTCTTCTATAGAATCTGAATCATCATCCTTTATTTCAAACTTATCTTCTCTCATTCTCTCTCCCTTGGTAGGACTTCCTATTTGATAACATATTTCACTTCTCTAAATACAACATCTTGGATGTACGCAACCTTCTTTATTTCTGGATTCCAAACCTTGTAACCTTTAAAACCATATTTATAACCAATAAATATGCACCTTTCATATTTCTATCCAACTTGGTTCTCTCATGCATCTCAAGGTATTTGCTTGTGATGCATGTGTACATGCTCTAAAGGAAAACAAAACCAAGTTCGTTAGAAAATATGAAAGGTGCATCTTTATTGGTTATAAAGATGGTTTAAAACATTACAATCTTTGGAACCCAAAAACAAAGAAGGTCATGTATAGGGTTAGGATCCAAGAGAGACAGTTAGTCCATGTTACAAAACACACATGGAGTGATGAACTCAATGTGTTGGTACCACTAATCCCAACACCATTTTTCTTCCATGAAGATGTATTTTGGTTAAGGTACAAGTATCTTCTTAATATGTTATTTTAATGCTAATTCTTCTGAATTTAGGGAGATAATTATCTTTGTATGATAACCAATGTTATTCAGAATGCATAACTACATAGTTACCTTTAGACATGAGCTAAACGAGGGTGTTGCAACTCACTGTCGATAGTTGTTGCAACTCATTTCTTGAATACAAGTGCTACAACTCCTTGTTGTTGAATGCAACAGCGTGTTATTTCTAGCAGATGTTGTAACACCAAGTGTTGCAACTTTGAAGTGTTGCCACTTGTCACTTGTTCTACAACTCATTCTTGCAGTTCATGTGACATTGTTGCCGGAACCCACTCTAGAACCATTGTCGCAACTCACTCCAAAAATTTTGTTGCAACTCTTAGATAGTTGACTATTGGGTCAAGGTGTTACATCTCTAAGATAGTTGGTACAACGTATAATCCAAATCACATAATTGTTACCAAAATATTTCCCAAAGAAGTCAATTGATCAATCTCCTAATGAAGAAAATGACAAAGGCAATTGGTTGCTCAACAAAGAAGGATTGTCCCCAACTGCCACTATTACACAACTAAACAAGTCAGCATTTGCCTCATGTTTCTATCTTCTAGTGAAACCATTGTAACTAGATGGAACAATCAGATTCTCATGATTGTCCATTAAATCCTTGATTTAATTTGGGTATTTGAAATCATGTATAAAATATTATACTCTATTCAAGCTAAAGGTGTTAATATGAGAGAATCAACTAAGTCATGAGGATTGTAATTGTAAGTTGAAATTATGTTATATGCCAATTGGATTTGATGGTGTGTTGATTGATTAGTGCCTTATTGTTTCCTTAACTAGTACCTTTACTAAGGAGGTAGGGCCCCCTCCTTAGTCAATATTGACTATAACATTAAAGTGTAGTTGTAGTTTCATTTATAGTTTTTTATTTCCAATAATTACTCTATTTAATCTCTTGTTGCAACTTTGATCTTTCATTATTCTATTTATATAGTGTTGCAACTATCTATCATATACATTACCGCAACTCATTAATTAATATCATTCTAACTCATGAGTTGGCTATTACTACAATGCATGTGTGATCATAGTTCTAATTCATAATTTAGGTTTTTGATGCAACTCCATATTTAACATTAGTGTTATGTTTTATAGATTTAGCTAATGACTCTACTTTCATATTTATTTCTACTTTACCTTTTCTTCCATAAACTATAATTATTTTTGTGGTGTAATTCTTTATAGCACGATGTAATTTGAATCCTTTATAGCTTGTGGTTTACTACAAATTTGTTAGCCACTGCATTTCATATGCATTCCTGTTTCAGAACTCACGATCATTTAAATACTTGAACAACTCATCTTTTAATGCCAATGTGATTTACTTTCTACCTACATGGTGTGTCTACCTATGTTGGGGGTTATAACATCAGTCTTCATAAGCCAACTAGGTGGAAGTGTGCTCTTTACTTTCCTGCAAGTATGGTTTTGATTACAAGTGTGGTGTCATTATTCTAGTGACTTGTGAAAGAATTTTAATATCTTGCATTGTGATATTTATTTAGAGTACTACAACTTCAATAGAACATAATAAGTTGTACCATCATATACGGTCCACAACAGTTTGCCAATTCCATATAAACCTTGGACTGGTACTTAACTAGCATAGATCCATCTTAAGCACAGATCTAGCATGTGCCAAGAGGGATCAAATTTCTCCAAGTGCAAATCTCTTTTAAAGTGAAAATTTTGAAAAAAATATTACATCCCTCTCATCCCTTATAGATCCTAATGAATCTCTCTCTCTCTCTCTCTCTCTCTCTCTCTCTCTTCTCTCTTCTATATATATAATTAGTGTGTATCGTGTGTGTGTGTGTGTGTGTGTGTGATTTTTCATTATTTAAATTTTATTTTTGAATTCTATATATAAAGTACATTAAATTCTATGTTGAAATATTATAAGTTAGTTAACATTGATCTTCAGATAGTTTATTTAAATTGCATGTTGACATATCTTTGGAAAGTATAAGTTTTAAGCTTCTTACTCACAATTTTGTTTACTTCTAATTACCTTATCATTTTTTTAAATTGATATGAAATTATATTAGACCAAAATATTTTATTTATAACTAAGAGTGAGTGAAGTAATTTTACCACATTGAGTTGTAATATCATGAACAAATTGAGTGACCATAGTGAGATTAGTATTATTGATGTTTTATAATGCTTTTTAATTAAATGTAACTAAACATGCATATTCATTTTTGTTTTTTTATTATAGCCGATATTATTTTTTTTATTTTGAGGGAAACACATATCAACTCCACGTTGAGCACGGATGAAATTACACATCACCCTCATATTGGGCTGTAGAATGCACCTCTCGGCACAAATATACAACTCTTTAGTTGCTTACTAAATAATTAGAAAGTAATTGAAAGAACCAACAACTTGTGATTGAGATATTACATCGACACTTTATTGTTAGTGTTAAGACAATGTGTCTATCATAAATTAAAGCTTTATATATTTATAAACAAATTTGTAAGTCGAAATAATATCTACTTTTCCATTTGTTTACAAAAATTTGTGGTTATCAAATTTATTTCAAACTATACAAATATGAGATTGCTATTTCCTATAGTAAGAAGCATGATTTAAAGCCGTTATCTTGAGGGATTATGAAGTATATCATTTTTGTAAAACCAGCACATTGTTGTTTCTCATCTTCATCTTTATCTTCATCTTCATCTTCATCTTCATCTTCATCTTCATATTCATATTCATATTCATATTCATCTTCATCTTCATCTTCATCTTCATCTTCATCTTCATCTTGTAAACTTTTCCAACAAAAAAAACTAAAATCGCACTATCCCAAAAAAAAATATATGTGGAAACGGGTTAACAATTAATTAGGTATTGGTATGGTGAATTGATTAGGACATGGGTTATCCTTAGGACCAACAGTTTGGTCCGATCAATTTTAATAAAACTTGTAGCATGTTTAAGCTTAAATTATAATATTAAATTTGATTTTTTAATTTGTATTTGCATGTTAATATTAATTATAATATCAATTAAAGTTTTAAACCCGTAATTACAAGGCAAATTTAGACAAATTTAGATTATAATCTTTAGGTTTAATAGTTTATTTATTCTATTTGACTATAGTGCATATGCATAAAGCAAATGCAAGAAGTAACCATGCATCTTTAAGTTGTAAGGTTTTCTATCTTTTGAAGATATTAATACTTGTGCTCCCCACAATAGGAGGTTGTAGGTGTGAATAAAGCAATAATTGTAATAATGAGCTTTTTGAAAGTAACTCTTTGGCAAACTAAAACCACATACATCTTAGTTCAAAAATGGCTTTTTTGAAAGGAAAGCTTTACTAATATTGGTCATATTTTATGGTTGGAGTTAACTTTTCATTATTTTATAATTATTTTGGCTTTAGTTGATTATGAATGTATATTTAATTTCCATTATTTTGAAATGGAAATTTTTAAATTTATAATTTTTTATTTGTTAATTGATAATATAATATTATTTTTTCATAATTTTTATCCAAATTGAGTCACTTTTTATTATAATTATTTATTTATTAAATTAAGTGTTTTTTAAGATTTTTTTTAAATATTTAATGTTAAGTGTGTTTAATTTTTTTTTATGATTTTCAGTAACCTTTTTGCTTTAAACTAGTTGTTTTGTTTATTTGATTTTTTTATATTATTATCGGAAATATTAAAATATATAACATAGTAAGTTTTTTTTTTAATTAGTTATTTGAGAAACTCAACTAAAAACAAAAATATAAATTATCAACTCATAAAGCCTAAGCCAAACTCTTAATAAGTATAGTATTGAAATTAGCAAACAACTTTGTGTATGCCTATGATGCTCATCTCTATGAGTGTAAATGAGAAACCAAAAAAACTACATGCCTAGACATTAAAACAACAATCTAAGACATGAAAAATAGCACCATGAGTGGTTTGGGGGCCTTCATGCTGTGTAACAAGCTTGGCATTGGCTTGGGAAGAGGAAGCAGGAAGCTTGGAATTAATTTCTTTGAGTTCAAGCATGACCTCATCTCACTATAGTAATACCTCCTCCCTGACTTTGTCTCTATCTCGTAAAATTTCCCCCACCATACTCTTGATATGTCAATATAACTCCACAACCTTCTAATATTTTGTGTCTCGTGCTCTAGAATTTCCCACATCATGTACCCAGTTACCAATTTCCTTATCAATGTCCAAGTGATGCATTGCACCTTTATCCAGTCTAATTTCCACCTCTATTATTGAAATATGTTCATGGATATTCAAGGGAATCTATTCCCAGTAGACATTGCTAACTTCATGTGCAACCTCTTAGACATGAGATCCATATGGGTCTCTACCTCCACATCACTCATCATGCCTTGACCTCCCTCGAGGCATACAGATTTAACATAGACCAAAGGGAAAATGTCAAATGCAACCCAAGCAATTAAAAGATCTTAGCATGGATCAAAGTCGACTCACATAAACCAAAACCCACTACTAAAATAATACATAGATGACAAGAACTAAAATGAATAAAATTGCAAAAAGCAAAGTCAAAATACCAACTATTACCATGTAGTGAAGGAATCTTAAAGGCTTAATATAAAACCAAACTGCATAAATCCCTTACCTGTGAAGTTTGATGAGGCTCAAGATCCCATAATTATGCTATGGTGTGGTATCATTTCCAAGAATGTGCAAATACAATGCAATGAGGTTGGAAGCAACATCTTGATCATCTATACCAGCCCCATGAATGTGGTTGCAATGTTATGAACAATTATAGTAGATAACATTATTCACCACCATCCTTACGACCACATGTAGCTCCATCCCTTTTGATTCACCGTCTATCACCAAAGAGTCAAGTATGAAAGGGTTGGGTGGATCCATTATAATCTTTGTCATGAGCCCCATATGTGGTGAGTATCCTCTTATTAGCATTGTACTCGGGGGTGGTTTTCATTAACCTTACTTTATTTAACATTGTACATTTACATTGTTTTCCACTTTCCATGCCATTAATTTGACATAATAACAATTTCTATATGTAAGGACAAGATGTAGCATAAATTAAGCACCACACAACCAAAGATGTGTGTAGGTTAGTCATCTTTTTTATCCAAAGCCGGAGTGGAAATCCAAAAAATCATAACTCAAAGTTTATCTTTCTCCATAAGTGATGAAGGCCTATTTCATAAAGGATTCTCACATTAATGATATATCTTCCTCTAATTATTATGGTTTCCTTATAATATAATTGCTTTTAATCCACCTATTATAATTATCTTTCAAAATAGCTACTTATATTACACTCATTATTTCCTCTAATACAATCCAATTGTTTTCACCTTACTTATTCAATTTACATGTTTTTACATCTCCATATAATACTTTTAACAATTTATAATATATTCATAATTTGGAGAGAACAACAATTTGATTAAACCAATGAGATAATTATTACATGTTTCTAAGAGAAAAGTTGATTACTCAATCACATTCATTTTCTCCTCCCCCATCAAATGTTTACATTTTAACACATGTTTTATTTAAAATGTCGCTTTACCCTAGTAGGGGTAACTAGTAATAAGATAGTATCTTTAATATTTTTAAAACAATTTATTCCCAACTAAAATTAACTAATTTATTTTTTTATTTGTTACTAATCAAGTCTATTTTATATTTCTAGGTGTCATTTTTTGTAAAAGGGTAAATAGTTAGCTATTGGATCAAGTCATTTTTGTATTGATGTTCCATCAAGCAAAACTATGTACATGTTTCGTATGGAGATAATAAGGTTATTAGAAAAAATAACGTATCAGTTGTGAGCGAGATATATAAATCGTTACATTGTTGTATTATGTTAAAGGTTATACACTAATTGCAAATTTTTAACAAAGGAATAATAATTTTTTATGCATATGGTGTGCATATGTAAGCATTTATCCACCGAAGTTACGGTTAAGTAATTTGTTTTAATTACATTAAAAAAAATTAGATTAAATAAATAATGAGATAGTATTTAGAAACAATTCACAAAAAATATTTGAAAGTTACATAATGAACTAACTTAACAAAGAAAAGACTGTTGAAATCAATTAACTACTAATGTATCAAAGGTAGTTTAAGTGACAAATTAAATGCAATCCATGTTGGCTCTCATCAATGATGATGATAAAAAACTACATTCTATGATTTTGTTTTGGCAAAATAACAAACATGTCTATGTTTAGAAATGTGAGAATAGAGAAACATAATAGAAGGGATTGCATCGATGACTAAAAATACATAACACAAGGATTTGAAATAATTAAAATAGAAAGGAGTGCGTCAATGAATAAATTACTAGATCATAACCAACGGAAATGATTAGTTGTTAAATTTAGTAGTTCAATGAAATGAATTTAATTTTAATTCATCATTTAATTATAAATTAGCCAATTAGTGATATTTATATTAAATATTAGCAATAAATTTATATTAAAATTTAGTGATATTTATATTAAATTAATTTTTTATTGGAGATGAGGAAAAGAATTTTTTTTTCAATGCAATTAGTTTTAAATTAAATATTAATAATTAAAAAATAATTTTTTTTGATAGATTCAGTTTATAATAATTTAAAATATTTTTTGATTAGTTTTAAAAATGAAGTGTTATGTGTGATGAATTTTTTTTATATTTTTGCAAGGGAATATAATGTAAGGTACTAAGAGGTGTTTTATAAGTGGTTGGAAATGTCACACGAGTATACAAATCAACCCAATTGCAATTATTCTATAATCCAAAAAATATATATAATAATAACCTATATTTAATAATATAACTCAATTAAAAATTGTAATTACCCATCCTAAATCTAATATGATTAATATTTAATCAAATATAACATTCAATATGAAATAATATATATATACCCTTAATACTATATATATATATATATAATATAACTTGTACATTTTGATTGAAAACTTAGATTTAATTAAATTTAATAGAGGAATCAATATACATATAATATATATGAAATTAGGTTTTAATTAAATTTTAAGTTCTAAAATAAAATCAAGCTTAAATTTACTCAAAGGAATCTAAATTACTTGATACATGTGAACATATAATAAAATATGATATTTGTATATATTTATATTAGTACAATCACATTAGTAAATGTGGTTGATATATATTGATCAATGTCATTTACATATGTTGATTGTCGTATAAAATGTGGAAATTGTCATTGATCGACGTATATCAGTGACATTTACTAACATGGTTGTGTTAGTAGATGGTTGACGTGCATGGAGTGGATTTATAGACCATGGCTGACTATGGTTCACGTTGGTTGACTATGGCTAAAAATGGTTGTCAAGGGTTCACAATGCTTGATAATGGTTGACCATGGTTGAAGAGGATAGATGAGGTTGACCATCATTGATGAGATTGATCAAGGTTGAAGAAAGTTGTTTAAGGTTGACCATGGTCAACGATTAACATAACACGGTATTTATGTTACACTAATCTAACAATATTACAATAATGTTGATGATTGTCACATTTTTACATTCATGTTGCATCAATGTTGACCATGGTAGACCATGATTAACTATGGACAACCATGGTTGACTATGGGTGAACATGGTTGCCATAGTTGTCAATGTTTAACTATAGATGAAGTTAATGTGGTTGTCAACTTAGTAAACCACTTTATTATGTGGTTGTCAACCTGATAAACCTAGGTGAACCAAGTAAGTCTAGTAAGTCTAATAAAACTACATTAACTTAATAAAACTAGGTCAACCTAGTAACCTAGAAAACCTATGCTAACCTAATAAAGCTAGTAAACCTAGTAAACCTAATAACTCAAGGTCAACTTACCAAACCTAGCAAACCTAGATAAATATAATAAACCTAATAAGCCTAGGATGATCTAGTCAACTTAGTAAACCTAATAAACCTAGGTCAACCTAATATACCTAATAAACCTAGTGAACTCAATAAACCTGATAAAATATAGATGAGTATGGTCAAGCATGTTGAGTATGCATGACAAAGTTGATTTTTATGGATGACCATGGTTGCCATGGTTGAGCATGTTGACTATGGTTTCCATGGTTGACCATTGTTGAGTTGGTTCAACTATGGTTGAATATGGTAAGTGAGGTTGTACTTGTTGACCATGTTTGACTATGGTGACTATGTATGTTTGTGGTTGAGCTTGTTTGACCATGGTTGACTATGGTTAACTATGGTTGACTATGGAAGAACATGGTTGTGAACATTTAATTATAGATAAATACAGTTGACCATGTTTGACGTCATTTAATATGTTTGATCATGGCTAACCATGTTGCCCATGGTTGACTATGGGTGACAATGTAAACCATGTTTGAGAATGGGTTTCCCATGTTTAACCTTGGTTGACTATGTTGACTATTGCTAATTAAGGTTTGACAATGTTCAACATGCTTGATCATGGTTGACCATTATTGACTGTGTTTTCGATATTGGCTATGTTTCCTATGGTTGATTGTGTTGAATGTGGAGACTATGTTTGACTAAATTATGAGACAATGTTGACTATGGTGATCATGCAGCTATAGTTGACCATTGTGACATTGAGATATTGTGACCATGTTTGAAAATAAAGATTATGTTTGACCATTTTTAGCCAAGGTCGACTATGAGTGACCATTATGATATTGTCACAATGTGACACTGAGATATGGACACCACATTGTGGCATCAACTTTTTATTCATCACATTATGATGTTGACTTTTGTTCATCACATTGCTACATATATTTTTTTCATCGTACTGTGATGCTACAATTTTTGTTCATCACATTGCAATGTCAATTTTTGTTTATCACAACACAATTTAATTTTCTTATTTATCACATTGCAATATCAAATTTTGTTTATCAAATTACACAAAGGATTTTAGTTTATCACATGTGATGTCATTTTTTGTTCATCACATTGCGACATCGATTTTTGTTCATCACATTGCAATATCGATTTTTATTCATCACAGATCAATGTCGACTTTTGTCTGTCACATTGTGTCTTTAATTTTTGTTTATCACATGTGACATAAAAAAAAAAATCATCACATTACAACATTGATTTTGTTTTCCACATTTCGATGTAAATTTTAGTTCGACACATACAATTTCAACTTTTGTTTGTCGCATTATGATGTCGTTTTTTGTTGGTCACATTGCAATTTCAATTGTTTTTTAATCACATTGTGATGTTGATTTTAGTTCATCACATGAGATGTCATTTTTTCTTCATTCCATTGCAACATTGATTTTTGTTTGTCACTTTAAGATGTTGAGCTATATTCATTAAATTGTGGCATTGATATGTTCAAAAATGTAGCAATAAATTCTCAATTTGATTTTGCCTTGATTAAATTGAGAAAATTCAAATTTTCACATCAGCAGACAACTTTGATGTAGCTAACTTATGTGACATGGCTTGTGTCACCCAGTTTACTCAATAAATTTGAGCTAGAGGAGTTAGAGTTCAGTTAAACATGTGTGATTGCTAATTTGTAGCAATCAAAGTCAGTTATCTCAAGCTGTTTTCAGTTAAACTAGTTCCAATTGTTGGAGGAACTAGTGGAAGGCCATTTGTGCAATGGGACTTCAGTCAAACTCAGTGATCATCTAGTTAACTAATCATTCAACCTAAAATAACTAGTGCATGTAGAGAATTCGAGTTCCCCAGCTCTAGTAGAGATTCCAAGTCAGCGAAACATCATTTGTAGACTAGCCTTGAGTGTACAAATATTACATGAAGTTTGATGATCAAACTTGTGAATTGTGCAATCCATTTTGGAGAAATTCATAAATAATAGGGGTCCAATTTCTCAAGGAATCGCGAAACAAAATAGGGGCCTAAGAAGAGGCAAAAATTGACTAAGTTTGGGTTAGAGATTCTTAGTGAGAAGAGAGATGGGTTATTCACTTGCAGGTTGTGCTCAGTTGAGAAAATCAATTGTAATACATCTCTGTTCATCAAATTAGTGCAATCAGACATTCGGGTTTTTAGCAGATTTCTTTACCCAGGAAAAATATTGTGTGCATGTGTGTTATTTCTTATTTCATGTTTGAAATTTTTGTTCTAGATTGTGAATTACTTTCTGCAGAGAAGTAGAGTAGGTTTGTGTGTTGTGATTTTGATTAAAATTTCATGATCAGTTGCAAATATACACCATAATTTCTACATGGTATCAAAGCAGGATTCACACTAGAGAAAAAATTTTGAAGTTGTTTCTTAGGAGGATCGAATTTGAATTTTAGTTCAACATGATCTCTTTAGAGATGAGAATATGACATTCAATGGACTGAGGCTAGAGTATGCCTTGGAAGGAAACTCTAATTTCATTACATGGAAGGATCACATGGAGGCAATATTGGATGACAATGGATTGTTAGAATAAATCAAGACATATGTTGCAAAACCAGCGGAATCTAGTGCCTAGAACCTAACTCAGTGGAAGAAAGATGTAGCAAAGGCAAGTATAATAATCTTGGAGGGAGTACGCCACAGAAAAGAAACTTCGTTCGTAATGTGGAAAGAATTGACAGAATTGTTCGAGAATAGTAGTGAACACATGAAGCTGAAACTCAAGGATAAACTTTTGAGTATCAAGATGCAGAGGAATGATAATATTTCATAGTACCTGAGCAGGTTCACACATTGTTATGATGAACTTGGTGGGGATGGTGTTAATTTTCCAGAAGATGACTTGGTAAGCCTATCCCTTCTAGCCCTTCCCAAGAGTTGGAAGAGCTACCAAGATTCGGTGAATGGCATGGAGAATCTACCAAATTGGGAATGCTTATGATATGATTTTGTACATGAGGAAATGAGGCGAAATACCAGAGATGGGACTTCATCCAAGGGTGACGATGAAGGAAACTTTTCATTGATTGGAAAGGGAAAGAAGGGAAAAGGGAATATATCTCAATCCAAACCAGAGTCCAGCCAAGGGGGCAAGAAGAAAGATTTTTCCAAAATTAAATGCTTCAATTGTCATGAATTCGAGCATTATGTCACGAACTTTCCACACAAAAAGGCAAGAAAGAAGACCTTATGAGGAGCAAAAGGTGAATCCTTATCTTCACAGTTTTATGTTGACTTTACCCTTATCGCATGCATGGTAAACACAGTGATGGGGAGCATGTGGTAGTTGGACTTAGGTGCATCATTCCACATGACAGGGTGTAGAGGGGTTTTCAGTGACTTGGAAGAGAAAGATTTGCAGATATTGCACATCGATATGGGGGAAAATGGAAGGTACAACATGACTAAGATTGGTATAGTCACCTTTTAGATAGAGTCTATATCCCCTCTCAAGCTCAACGATGTTATGTTCATTCCAGGCCTAAGGAAAAATCTCATCTTTGTCACAATTTTGGAAGACTGTGGTTATGATGTGATCTTCACCAGAGGAAAAGAATTCTTGAGACACATAGCCATGGGACAGGTGAAGCAGATCAGGGTTTGTGTGAAGAACCTATATAAGCTAGATGTGGAAGAGTCTATTGCATTAAGCACTAAGGAAGAGAAGGTGCAGAACCGTAATGTCAGTGAAATTTGTTGTAGAAGACTTGGAAATTTGCATCATGGTTCCCTGAAGATTATGCAACAAATAACCACATGCCTCCCCAAAGGAGCGCTTAAGTAGCAGGATGTATGCAAATGATGTACTTTGGGGAAGTACACAAAATTCACATTTCATGATCGGGACAACAAAGAACATGCAGTACTAGCAAGTATTGGTTTTGATGTCTGTGGACCTTTCTTGACATCTTCCATTGCCAGGCACAAATATTTTTTCATCTTTATTGATGACTTCTCACGAAAGTGTTGGATCTCCTTCATGCGGAAGTAAGATGAGGCATTCTCCAAGTTCATAGAATTCAAGGCACTGGTTGAGAAAGAAATCAGCAAGAAAGTGAAGGCTCTCAGGAGGGATAATGGAGGTGAGTACATGTCGAATGAATTTAAAAAAATGTGTGCAAAAGAAGGCATTCGGTGAGAGTTGAAAACACCCCACAACCCACATCAAATTGGGGTGGCTGAGAGAAAGAATCATAACATTGTGGGATTAGTGAGGATGATGTTGCATGACCAAGGCCTACGTCTACATTTATGGGCTAAAGCATGTAACGCAAAAGTCTATTTGCAGAACCAGAGTTCTCATCAAATTCTGGGCATGATTACACCAGAGGAGGATTTCTCAGGAAGGAAGCTAGATGTGCCACACTTCATGATTTTTAGAGCCTCTATTTACTATCATGTCTCTAAAGAAACAAGGAAGAAGCTTGATCTAACAACAGAATTAGGGGTATTTGTTACACATAAACTCTCCACAATCACTGTGTGTACTTTCTATCTGTTAGGATGATAGTTGTGCAAAGGGATGTAAAACTTGATGAGGAGAAAGTGATGTAATGCTCTCTTGAGAGGGAGCTTCAGATCCCACCAGAAGAGGAGATTTTATCTCCAAAGGAGGAGCCTCGGGAATTTGTGGAGCAACTACAAATTGAGGACTAGAGAGTGGAGACTAGCACTCAACCATAACCATCCAGAGAAGGTAGAAAAAGAACCAGGGAAGTTGAGAGACTTGTGGAGGATGTGAGGGAGAATGTGTGCGCTCCTTCAAATTTGAGCAGGTAGAGAAGTTCACCTGATCGGTACACTACCTACATGGCTCTAATGACTAACCTTTTATAGGCTGAGCCATCCTCTTTCGAAGAGGAAGTAGAGGAAATTGTATGGGTTAATTGAATGGTGGAGGAATATGAATCCATTATAAAGAATAGTGTTTGGGAAGTGGTCCCAAGATCAACAGATAATTAGTTATGGGTTTGAGATGGATCTTCAAGGTTAAGAAGAAAGTAGACGGAAGCATAGAGAACTATAAGGCCAGATTTGTGGCCAAGGGGCACTCTCAAGTTGAGGGTATTGACTATGAGGAGACCTTTGCTCCTGTAGCAAGGTACTCATCCATTAGATCAATTTTTGCTCTAGATATGTAGATGGGGTGGAAAATCCACCAAATGGATGTAAAAACAACATTTCTCAATGGGGTTATTGATGATGAGGTGTACATCAAGAAACGAGAAGGTTTTTAGACATTTTATCAGGAGTCACATGTGTGCGACTCAAGTGAGCATTGTACAGTCTCAAACAAGCACCCCGTGCTTGGTACACCAGGATCGATAGCTATCTCACTGGTTTGGGCTTCACCAAAAGTGAAGTAGATGGAAACCTCTATCATATCTTCGTAGAATTTAAATTGCTTATTATTGTCTTATATGTTAATGATTTGATTTTAACTAGTGATAAGCAGTTGAGCATATATTGCAATAAGGACGTTTGAAATGAAAGACATGGGTCTCATGCACTAATTCCTCGAGTTGGAAGTATGGAAAGGTGATGTGGAACTTTTTGTCTCTCAAGGAAAGTATGCAAATGAGATACTATTGAAGCTCCTCATGGAGAGTTGCAAACCCATGAAGACTCTAGTGACCAACTAGAGGAAGGAAGATGTCACTTCAAGTGAAGAAGTGGATGTTATCATTTATCAGTAACTACTACGGTCACTCATGTATCTTGTGAACACACGGCCAAATATGGGTTATGCAGACAACCATATGAGCCAAGCTATGGTTAGGCCAACCAAATTATTTTGGAAGGCAACTAAGCATGTTTTACGGTACCTTAGAGGCACTACCTAGTTTGGAATATGGTACAGATGGATAGAGGGAGTGAAGCTATATGGCTTCATGAATGCAGATTGGGCAAGGAATCCATCAGACTGAAAGAGTACATTAGGTCAAACTTTTAGTGTTGGGTCCACAACTATTTACTGGTACATAAGGAAGAAAATATTTGCGGCACTCAGTTCGACAGAGGTAGAATACATGGTTGCAAGTCAAGCAAAATATTGTGTGGTGTTATTTCTTATTTCAATTTTTTTGTAGTCATAATCTTTGGTTTTAATTGCATGGTTGAAAAATTATCAAGATTTTAATGTTTTTCTAAGTCATAATATTTTTTTTTAATTTTATGGTTAAAAACAATTACAATTTTAGGGTTTTTTAGAGTCAAGATATTTTATCTTTAACAACATGGATGGAAATAGTTGGAATTATCAGGATTCGAGACATGATATTTTGTCTTTAACATCTTGTTCGAGAATTGTTGGAATTTTACAGTTTTTCAAAGTCCAAATATTTTCTCTTTAACTCGATTGCTAAAAATTGTCAAAATTGTAACTCGATTTTTTTCTTCTTATTCCAGAATAAACACTTTTTTTAACGAGGTTTTTTTCATCCATTTTTCAAAATAAAAATGGTTTTTACTATCATTCAAAAAAATGTTGAAAAATTACCCTAAAAAAAACATCGTTCTCGCATAGCAATTTTCATTTTTGGGTTGTTTTTTCATGTTTTTTTGGGGGTTTTGGGGCTCGAGTACCCATTTTGAGGTAATAATTCTCGTTTGATCCGTAACTATGTTTTCATCATAAATTTATATACTACAATCTAGGTGATATATTATATTTTTTATATCTAAAATCAACTCAAATTAAAGAAACACAATCCATTCCCCTTTATAAATATTTGTATCAATAAAACCAATGGGTAGGGTTTTATTGACCCAAGTCTCTAAGATTTTGTTTTATCGATTCACAGGTTTAGGGTTTTTATACATGATAAATCACGATTTACTCCACAATATTAGAACTATGGAATTTATCAGAAAATGATGATTTGTTTGGGCTCTTTATCTTAATTTAGTTGGATTCCATGATATTAAACTCTCTTTTTTTTCCATTAGAAAAAACGTGTTTCATTGAAAAAGGGTAGTTAAAAATTCCATAGATCTGTGTCTCCAAGGATCCATAGTTCATCATAATATGTCTATTGTGAAGAATTGTTCTTCTTTATCTAGATATCAAATTCCTTGAGATCTTAAACTAAACTTGAAAACCAAAAACTCCCAACAGTCTCTAAGATTATACATTAATCTAATTGCAAACCTAAAAACAACGCATTGCACCACAATCACAGGGACAAGTATTACTATGACAAAAAAGTAAACATAAATTGTTACATACCAACTTACTTATGAAACAAATTACTTGCACTGTGGGAATCATGGATACCATCACCTGATTGATACCTTAACCACCTTCACCTAATTGATACATGTGCGATGAGGGATCCTCTAGAGAGGAAAGCCACATGCGGCACATACCTGCGCCCAATAAAAGACCATAAATTGAAGAAACACCATTTTGAAGAAAGAGACCAACATTTTGACCTTTAGAATTTGAAGCACCTAGAGTTTTAAAGGGATCCTTCAACAAAAGTCTTGTAGCAAATTTTTGTTGAAATTGTAGCAAGAAAAGGCTTCATTGAGAAAATTTGATTTTCCACATCAACAAGATGACTTGGATTGCAATTAGCTGGAGTGACATGGCCTTGTCTCCTAGTTAAGTCAATAAATTTGATTTTGCTGTCTAGAAGTAGAGTTGTACATGAGTTGATTACTAATATCTAGTAATCTAGTTGAGTTATTTTTAGTCTAACTCAGTTAACTAAGATCTAGTCATTAGTTAAGTCTATTGAGTAATTATTACTATTGTTAACTCACTAATCTCTTAGTTAACTAGTCAAACAACTAAAAATAGACCCAGTCATGCATGAAATTTGAATTGCCTAGTTGAGTGGATGCAAAAGGCACATTTGTATATATAATTGCATCGTTGAGTGTACAATGCTTTGTCATTGTTAAGGTGATCAATTCTATTTAGATTTGCGCAAGCAAATAAGGAATTTCCCTATTATCTAGGAGCTTAATTCCTCCAGGATTGTGTAAGAAAATAAGAGGTTGGATGAGGCTTAAATTAGCTAAGTGTTGGCTAGAGCAGGTAAAGAATCAGGAGAACAAGTTTACAGTGTAGGGTGTGCTTCAAAGTTGAAGAAAAACATTGTCATTGTTTCTCTTTCTCATCTGAGTAAATCCAAAGCAATGGAGGGGGTTTTCCCATTTGGGTTCCCCTGTAAAATCATTGTGTTCCTTGTGATTAGATGGTTGCATCTGTTTTTATCATGCATTTTTCTTTTCACAGAATAGTAGAAGAAATTTTTGTCTCTTGATTTCAACTCGATTTCATTAACAGTAGCAATTTTGTATTAATTTCTACATGGTATCAAAGCCTGAAAACACAATAGAAACCAACCAATAGATCTTCTCCTTCAAAATTTCGATTTGCAGATTTAGTGAAGCATTTTTCCTTCATGTGGAAAAAATGTCTTTTAGTGGATTGAGGTTGGAGTATGCCCTGGAGGGAACCTTGATATTCATAGCTTGGAAGGACATGATGGAAGTTGTACTCGATGATAATGGAGTACTGGAATATACACAAACTAATATTCCAAAACCAACAACATCAGATGCACATGCACTTGTTCAGTGGAGGAAATACACAACAAGAGCGAGGATGATTATTCTGGAAGGTGCTAGAGAGCATGTGGTTTCGAACTTGCATGGAAAGGAAACTCTTTTGCAATTTTTAGAACTATCACAGATCTATTCCAGAGAAGCAGTGATTCCATGAAATTAGCATTAGGAGAAAAACTCAGGAGCATTCGAATGTAGAAAAATGAAACCATTCCTTAGTGCCTAATCATATTCACTTAGGTTCAAGATGAACTTGGAGGAGTAGGAGAAAATGTGCCATCATTTGAACTTGTGAGCTTAGCTCTCTTGGCCTTCCAAAATCTCGGCACAACTACCAAGATTCAGTCAATGGAAGAGACAAGCTATGAGATTGGGAGAGACTTTGGTATTATTTAGTGTAGAAGGAGATAAAAAGAAACATTAGACATGGTGTCACATACATTACATATGAGGAAGAGGACTATTATCTAGTTGGAAAAGGAAAAAAAGTAAAAGGCATGAAGGCCTAAGGTGAGGCAGAATCGAGCTAGAACAATGGCATGAAGAAGGACTTCAACAAAATAAAATGTTTTCATTGCCATGAATCTGGACACTATGCAACCAAGTGTCTGCACAAGAAATCCAACAATGAGCCTACAAGAGGAGGAGGAGATGCTTTGGCATCTCAATTTGAGTTAGATTTCAGCCTCTTTTCTTGCATGGCAAGAACAGTCAGAGGGAGTGGGTGGTACCTATTTTCTAGTGCCTCTTATCATATGACGGGAAACAAGGAATTCTTCAGTAGCCCAGAAGAGAGGATGTCAAATCACACATAGAATTTGGTGATGATGGGAGGTATAGTACCAAAGGAATTGGTATTTCCACCTTTAAGAGGGATTCAGGCTCCCATCTTCACTTGAAAAATTTAATATATGTGCCTGGGCTGAAGAAAAAAATGATTTTTGTACTTGTATTAGAGGAAAAAGGTTATGATATGGTGTTCAATAAGGGAAAAGTGGTGTTTAGTAAGGGAAAATATTTTTTGAAGCATGTTTCTGCTGGACAAGTGAAAAAAATTGGATTTAGAGTGAGAAATATCTACAAGCTAGAGGTAGATTTTCCCATCCATGCAACCATACCTCAAGGAGTGAGGTGGGGTGATTAGAGCTTTAGTTCAAGAGTTACAAAGATTTGGGTAGGGTTCAGAGGAGAGGAGTAGTAGTTGCAGTATACTCTTCTCATGGATCATTACCCTTGCTACAGGGGCCCACAATATTCAGTAGAAGGAGGATACTTGTCAGTTGGAGCAGTCAGATACTAAGGAGCACATAGTAGTGTTGACAACATAGCAGGAGGCTTAGTAGAAGAGTCAACAACAATGTAGATTTCCCAATAGATAGTTGCAACTTGGAGACATGGTTGATTCAGTGTTTTGGATGCTTCTCAGTTGTAGTTGTTGTAGTAGCAACAACAACAGTGAGAGGGGTTTTTATTATAGTACATTCCTACAGGACCAAGATTGGGGTTGTACAAAACCCTTTTCTTACTAAGAGGGAGTGTTGAAATTGTAGCAAGAAAATACTTCATTTGACTAGTGCCTTAGTTGAATGGAGAAGATTCAATTGTCCACATCAGTAGGATGAGTTGGATTGCAATTAGCTAGAGTGACACGACCTTGTCTCGTAGTTAAGTCAATAAATTTGAGTTTGTAGGCTAGAAGTAGAGTTGTGCATGAGTTGATTACTAAGACCTAACAATCTAGTTGAGTTATTTTTGGTTGTACTAAGTTAACTAAGCTCTAGTCATTAGTTGAGTCAGTTGAAAGTCAATTGAGTAGTTATGATTGTTTTTAACTCATTGATTTCTTAGTTAACTAGTCACGTGGCTAAAAATAAACCCAGTCATGCATGGAATTTGAATTGCCTAGTTGAGTGGATGGAAAAATCACATTTGTATTTATAATTGTATTGTTGAGTGTATAGTGCTTTGACACTGACCAAGTGGTCTATTCCCCTTGGATTTGCACAACGAAATAGGCAATTTCCCTATTATTTAGGAGCTTAATTCCTCCAGGATTGTGCAAGGAAATAAGAGGTTGGGTGAGGCTTAAACTGGCTGTGTGTTGGCCAGAGTAGGTCATGAAGTAGGAGAACAATTTTATAGTGCTAGTTGTGCTTCATAGTTGAAGCAAGACATTGTAATTGTTTCTCTTTCTTATATGAATTAGTGCAAAGTAGCAGAGGGGTTTTTCTCAGTTGGGTTCCCCTATAAAATCATTATGTTCCTCGCAATTTGATGGTTGCATGTTATTGCATGTGTTTCTATCACGTGTTTTCCTTCCCACAGGAGTAAAAGAATATTTTGTCTATTGATTTCAGTTTGATTTCATTAGCAGTAGCAAATTTCTTGATATTTCTACAATTTTGCCTCATTGAGTAGATTAACCTTGTTTGGACAAGAGATCGACCACCATGTTTTTCTCTTTGTATATATGGGGGAAAGACATGTGCTTGAAAGACTCTGATATGACTCTAATGTGTTGCATCCAGTGAAATAGAGAGGGCGACCCAAAACCAGAATGCCCCTAAGCCCACTCAATAGATTTAGAGTCACGAACCACCTCTAATTCCTCAATTTCCATCCAACTAGTGCATCGCAAAACACCCCATAGAGAAAGCAACTATGCTCTGCAATTACCTCCTATAGCCCCAAACCAACTCATTTTGTAACAAAACATTGCGCAAGGTTCCCAAATCCCGATTGAGGTTCAAAATGTCATATTTTTGTAGATGGAATGAAATGGTTTTTGTCGCTGTGTGTGATAGGGTAGAGTGGAGGTTTAAAACATGAGATTTCATGTGATAAGGCCATGCAAATGGAACACAATTGTGAATGGAAGGACAATGAAACAAAGGGTTGAGGGAAGAAGCATGAAACAAAGGGCCTAAGGATCAAACAAATAGGTGCATCTATTAAATCTTCTAAATTGTCGATTAAATTTTTCAACTTTCAAAATATAATTTTAACCCTTGATTTGTGAGGACGACTAAAAACATATTCTCCTCATTGGATCTCATTCACACAACTGATTTTTTTTATTTACAAAACAAAATTCTAGAAAACCCATTCCAATCATAAAAGAAAGAAACTATAACAGATTTAATGAACCATCTGCAGTTTCAAGTATGAATATAGGATGCATATCAACCCACTAACACAACTACATCAATAAGAAAAACTTAAGTTTAAATTTGTCCCGATTAAATATAATATTCGCATATATTTATATTAATAATATTTTGTGGAGGGTGGTGAATCGAAATGTAAACTGTGAAGTGCAGTCAATGCTTCAAAGCATCCAACTCGCTGTCACGGCCACTAGAGGGACTGGTAGCTGCCCTTCCACCATTGTTCCATTTGGTGATCCGTGGAACACGCCCACCCACCATTGTTTCATCAATTATGCTGCGTTTTGAACTTCAATTTACAATCAATCATTCATTATGTGCCCCTCTTTCTCGAGATGCCACCACCCCCTATTGCCACGTCGTTCAAGTAGTTTTACACGTAAGGTCACTCATTTACTTCAACCTGTGAAAATCCACGTCACGCCGGGCCACATACGTCAAGTGGAGCCTTTTGAATAAAGTGACGAGGCCACGTAGATGTGTCTATATGATTCTTAGGCGCAGACTTTGTAGCGAGAGGGACCCGCTCAGATCCCTCACGCAAAATTCGCATCCAATAATTTAACTTTTATCTGTTAGTTGGGTTGCTGACGTGTGCGTGCACTTAGCTGATATTTCGAATGGAGTATCGAATTGCTGGCCTACGTGTAAAAAGGGACGTATGAACTTTAACGATACGCCGCGTAACGGTCACTTTCACATGAACGAGGTCACAAACTTAACCTAAGAAGGTGCATATATTCTCGGTGTACAAGAGAGATGGTTGCCTTTACCACCGATTACTGCATTACGGTTGTATTACTTTTTTTTTTCTTTATTCCTTTTTCGGTCAAATTGCACACCTTCAATTCCATTTTACATACTTTACTATTATAAGTGTAAGGAGGTTAATAGAGTGGCATTGCATTATATTTCTTACCACTTGTGAGCCCATGGATAGATACAGTGGTATTAGATTATATTCTTTCACTAATTATGAGTGTAAGTGTAATGATATAATGGTATTAAATTATAATGATGGTGATATAGTGGTATTGATTAATGTGTAGTTTAATTAATAGATGTTTGGTTTTTTTTATATAGATTTGGAGATATAATTTTAAGTGAGATAGTAATTTTTTGTTATTTAAAATGTGTTTTTGAATGTATAAATAAATTTAACATCTTAAAAAATCTTTCAAACATTCAAATTCTATATATTACAAAATTCAAATTTACTATTCTAAATAAAACTGTGTTGTATGTCAAACAAAATTGGTCAAATAAATGCCAAAAAAAATCAAAACATGTATAAATTAAACTATACACTTTAAATTAAAATAAATAAATAATAAATATAAAAATATTTTAAATATAAATAATCAATACTAAAAATTTAATATGGCATTCCTTTAATTAAAGATTTGTTTGCTTTTTAAAAGTAATTATTTCATAACTCATTACCATGTTACGTTAGTGTAACCCATGCACTAGCTTGGCTGGTTTGACCTCTTTAAGATTGGGACATCTTCCTAGAGTTTTAGAGACAATGGATTTCTACTCTAGTAGATACTATTGATTGTTCTTCTGTCTTCTTGGCCGTTTACAAGTCCTTAGCCCTGCACTCATTTTATGCTATCAAGAACTTCACACTTGAGCTTGTGGCTTTGACATAAGCCTTCGTAGTATCAGCCAAGGCAGTTGGATGTCTTCGCACATCAAACACAATCATTTGTTCTTCAAAGTGCGCAGGAGATGTATGATCATCTCGGCTGTGCGCTCTGTGGGCCTGTACAACCCTGTGTTGTGACTCGTTAAAGGCTATGTTGTACACATATGTTCCCATGCCATCCTCAAGGAGAACAATCTCTCCTTGTTCACTTGGGACTTGCTTTGGTGTCGGAGCTGGTGATGCCTCTAGAGTGACCTTAGTTGCTTTTGGCATGAGGTTCGTGTCCTGATCCTATTCTGGTTATACCATCTCTTTGTCCATCTATTCAACCATATTTTCATCCTGCTGATAAATTTTCTGCTCCTACGACATCTTGCCCTATTCATCATTTGTTGCTAGTGGATCTAAGTATTCAAGCTGTATCAGCACAATTTTATCTGTTTGTGTGCCTTGCAGTTCCTCCTATTCCTACTGCACTTTCTCCTCTCTTCTACACAACTCCTGTTCTTCTTTGAGCCTTCACTCTGCTTCCTGTAACTTTCTCTCTGCTTCTTCCACCCTATTCTTCTCCATGTATATTTGCGCTACTCTCTTTCATGTTGTCACCTCTTCGCCTTACTCTCCAAAGCTACTTTCTCCACAAGTGGATCTTCCTTAAACTTATAGATTTTCTCTGCTTCCATGCCCTTAGAAATATTCATCTTGCCTTTATCTTGCATAGGTCTGCTGATCACTGCTATTACTATTGTTGTTCCATGTGGTTCTTGGATACAGAGAGAAACTCATGAAAGAAAATGTCAACTAAAAAACATAAAGTAACTCAAGGATTAGTCATGCAATAAACTGAGTGACTATTGGGCAAGATTGCACAGTTATGACTCTTAGAGGCGGCGAGACTGTCAACTGGAACTATGCATTGCATAGTCTCGAATGCCAGTGAGCGAACTCCTAGCTGAAACTGCGCAGAGCACAATCCATCTTAGCTTGCTGAGGAGT
Organism: Pinus taeda; assembly: GCA_000404065.3. Classification (NCBI taxonomy): domain Eukaryota; kingdom Viridiplantae; phylum Streptophyta; class Pinopsida; order Pinales; family Pinaceae; genus Pinus; species Pinus taeda. The sequence continues at coordinate 3,145 of APFE030061078.1, read as the reverse complement.
GGTATTGTGCAATGCGTAATTCAGTCCAGCTTGATTGCTGGCTGGGACTGCGCATTATGCAATCCCAGGGGTAAGGCTGGGCACTGTCTCCCAAAATTGTGCAAAGCATAGTTGGAAAGCCAGTGACAGGAAACCTTTGCGTAATTCCTAGAAGCCAAAGCAGAGCCTTGAGTCCTAGGAATGCACAATGCATGTTGGGGAGGGCAAGATCTAGGCCAAGGCAACCCAGATCTGCCCAAGGGCAAATTGAAAACAAGTAGGACTGAATGAATGTGAAAAGATGGTGCACATCTAAGTGAATGGACATGCATGCAATTATAGAAATTGCAAGAATCAGTCAAATAGAAGAACAATGAAGATCTTGAAACAAGTCGTCGCAATGACGATCGTTAGTGCAAAAACAGGGTCATGCATGCAACACTAAGGAAATGCAATGCAAAACTTGAAACAAGACTTCTACAAGTTAAAATACATTAAAATTCCAACAGTCATACAATAAAATAAGGAAAACAACACTCACACAAGCCAAGGAAAGAAAATCAACAAGAAAAGCAGTAAAAGGCATGAAAAGCAATACTTACCCGGAAAAGTCGTGAATATCGAGTTGAAGATTCTTAGATGCCTCGGGAATTTTAGAGCTCCAAGATCAAATGTGAAGAATGACCTCTAGGGCATCAATTGAATAGATTTGGTATATTTAGGGTTTATGACACGCATGCCACAATTATAGGAAAAAGCGACACTTGGCAGGAAGTTTCTAAGATCAAATCGAGTGTAATTCCCGCTTGCTAAAAATAGATCCCTAACTTTTAGGGATTCTTTTTGCTTTTTTATTTTTTCTCTTTCAGGAAAGACTCTCATGCATGCATGGGAAGATTGCATAGTTCTGGAGGGAGCCTGGAAACTTGCCGCACATGCATGGGACAACAAAACAAGGAATTCTTCTGTGCAATTCTTGGGCTAAGTGGCTCTAGCTTCCACTTATGCTCTGTGCAATTTCCCAGCTAAAGAAAAGTTACTAGTTGGGTCTATGTAATTCTTGAATTGAAGCCCAGTGCCTAGATTTTCTGCACAATTTTCCTGATCAAGGTTTTCTGTTAGACTACTTTGTGCATTTCTAGAGAGCAGTGTTAACTGTGAAGTTGCTCCATGCAATTCCTGAGAGCAAGGTTATTTTCCCCCAGGATTGCATAGTTTCCCAAGACAATGCGAGAACCGAATGTGAACCAGGTCATGGGCGTAAGTGCCTCAAAAGCTTGATGGGTTTCCACTTCATCATCAGGTAGATCATTAAAGATAGGTGGCTTAGAAAGATCAATAATGAATAAATCGACATAGTGATTGCATGGAGTAAAGAGATCATGATAGCCATGATCATAAAATTCAATATGTTCATCGGCATCCTCATTATCTGACAAATCATACAGAGGGTTTAATGAGAAACAAGAATGTTCACCCTTGGATTTTTCAGAAAGAAAATATGATAGATTGGGAGGATCTGGAAGGAAAGATGTGACCTCTTTGCAATGCAATGACATACTGACATCCTATGTGTCCTGTGAATGATTGGAAGTAACAACATCTAGGGATGGATTCTCACAAGACAAATCATAAATAACAGAATCACAAAAGATGTCAAGAAATAATGGATGAGGTGCGGACAATCATCCTTCACTGCAGTTTCTTCTTCATATTCCCACACATACTCATCATAAATGAGAATGCAGGTTGGCTGCCCAGCACCAACTCCATTGACAACTTGATCGTTGTGAAAAATAAGTGTGGAGTTCAGAATGGAAGAACACAACACAGTACTCGGAGGATAAATAAAACGAGGGGACGAAGGTTTAGATAACAAGTTCAAGTGAAAACCAATTGGCTTGCATGCCAAATCTATGCAGATGTTCAGAGCAGGTGGGGTGTGAGGTTGTGACAGTTCAACAGATTTGGATGCACCTTCTCCCACCTCACACTGCGGAGCTAGAGTTGTTTGATGAGAAGTGGGTGGAAGGTCACTTGTGGCAACAACCTTGTTCATATTAGATTTATTAGCTCTAACACTGAGTTATGCTGGGAGGGGTTCAAATGATTCCAAGATATGGGGATTTTTAGATATGTGAAGAAGATACTGAAATATTTCATTGAGAAATTTCCAATCAATTTCATCTTCGGGGATTTGAAATGCAAGATTAAGAAACCATTTGTGAAATTGCTCAACAGATTCATCAAGTGCTTTCTATAATCTCATAATTTTTTTATTGAGTGCTCCATGATTATATCGATAGAAATCACATGCCAACTCTTTGATCAATTGATCAAAAGAGTGAATAGATGTTTCGGGCAATGTGTCACACCATTGTAGTGTGTGCCCTCAAAGCATGAATGTGAACAGCGAGCAAGAAATGTGATCCTCATGGATTTCATTTATTTCATAGAAACCTATGAAGGAAACACCATGACTAACAAAATTTGCTCTGCCTTCACTATAATATGTATTAAGTGACAATGCATTGTAGAGATCCTCCGAAACTTCAAAATCACATCTGTGAGATAGACATGTCAGAGGTTGAATTGTAATGTAAGTCATGAAACATGTGCAAAGATTCAAAACAAACTTTGAGGACTTAGATTTTCACATGCCCCTCCTTCTAGCACTAGAAATGTTGACGGTGTTGCACCCTCCAACATATTAGGGGATCTCCCTAGTAAGAAGTCATAAACAGACCACAAACCATTTGGAGTAGGAGTCCCAGTAGTGGGTAGTAAAGTTATGCCTTGATTGCGATAACGCGCAGATGTAATTGTGATATCTTTGTCAGAAGCAAGTGTGTGACCTCGCAGCAAGTCAAGTGATATGCATGGGGGTTCTAACACACGGAGGGGGAAAAGGAAGTGTGTCCCTCAGGGGCCTGTAATAGTACGCAACCTGAAAGGAACACACGAACATAATGACATCACAAGTTGAAAATCAGAATAGTCCACAATCCAAAGTCATGGTTAAACCAACAACATGACCTCATCAATATTCATACATTCATATGCAAAATAGTTCATACACAAATCCGTAAGTTAAACAACATTCATTGCTAAAGCAACTAGAGTAGTCGAACTATAATAACAACATATGCATGAAGACGTGTTGGCT
>APFE030061069.1:0-37825 GCA_000404065.3 Pinus taeda | reverse complement strand
CCTCTATTTATAATATAAATACTCATTTCATATAAATTCAAAACATTTAACAATAAAATCTAAATAACTTTGTTATTATTTAACCTCTATTTATAGTATAAGTATTCATTTCATATAAATTCAAAACATTTAATTTCTTAAAATTGTATACTGGTAATTTTTTAAGCTTAAAAGACTATCATATTTTTAAAATCTAATTAAATGTAATAATAAATAAGAAAGAGATTAATATAAATTAAAAATTTTAATTAAATGTTAATAAAAAAGAATATTTATTTTTAAAATTAATGCATATATTTGTCACTTTTAATTATACAATTAATTTTTTTGTTAAACCTTCGAATAGAAACAGAAAAACCTTTGGTATTTTTTGACCTCCATTTATTACCCATAGAATCATACCAAATATTGAAAGTCTTTCCGACGGATGCAACAATTCATTGGAATCCCAAGTTTGATAGTTAGTTTCTGCACAATCAATGGCTCCCAGGGGTTTTTCAGGGCCCTGAATCCAAATATGCAGTTAAAAAACCATTTTAACTGCTAAAAATCAAGATTTAACCTCATTTCTTCCGTCGGATCTCCAAAAAATCGCATTATAGACAACTCCAAGTAAATATACTTTGATATTTCAAACCTATGTTTATTAGCGATATAGCACAAGCTGCCCTTCCCGCTATTTATATAAACAAGAAGCTGCCCTTCCCGCTATTTATATAAACAAGCCGATGCAGCGATAATTCTGGCCCAAAGAGAAAATAGGTCTGTAATTAATTGATACAGCGCCTCCTTCACAAATCCAACAGCCAAAGATGATGAAGAAAGAGAGAGGGAGAGGGAGGAGAGAGGAGGAAGAAGTGTTTAACGCTACCCGCCATGAGCATAGCCTCGTGTTGTTTGACGGTCTTTTGGTCTACACATGCAGCCGCTGCAAAGAATACGATGCTACAAGTGTAAGATTTCTTTTCGTTCTAAGTGTGAGAATTTCACTCGGTCTGCACCGCCCTTCCAGATGCCATACAACACGGGATCCTTATGTCTATTGCTAATTCCTTAAATATTCGGAATCGGACGGGGTGGTTAATGTTTGCGCCGCCCTCCCAGATGCCATCTAGTACAGGTATTTTTATGTAGATTGCTAATTCCCTGAATATTCGAGAATGTGTAAATGGCTAATTCTCTGAATATTGGAGAATATGTAGATTGTTAATTTCTTGAATATTCCAGAATATGTAGATTGCTAATTCCTTGAATATTCTAAAACATGTAAATTGTTAATTTTTGAAATATTCGAGAATGGGACCGACATGGTACCCGTCAATTGACAGTGCCCATGTCCGTCTGTTCCTAATATTCGAAAATCAGCATTCTACTTAAGCTCAGGGATCCAACACCCGTTTCGCAGCGACGTGATCATCCAGTTTCATTCCAATACGTTTCTAAGGCATCACTGTAGTGCCTGCTGCGAGGTGATGAACGGTTTTGTGTTCGAAACTGAAAGGCATAACACAAGGCTCCATCACTTGTGTATGGCGCTTCCTAAAATACTCGACTAAGGTCGGCACGCAACGGCAAATGACAAACTCAAAATTGTGCGGTGGTTGGAGATATCGGTGCGAGGATGTGGCGTGTAAGGTTTACGCGGATCCCAGCTGCGCTAGAAATGACATTTTTAGACTCTCAGAGCATGGTATTCATCGAGTTGCATCCGTGGGTGACAGCACATCTGGCGGTAAAACGGAGACTTCTGCTGGTTTGGTTCAGTCAATCATCGATGGAGTGATAAGCGGGCTGATCAGCTGCTGAAAGAATGGTAATCTTTAAAAAAATGCCATATTTATCCGGCATCTTTATGTTAAGGGTAGATTTTGAAAGTATATTTTTAGGTTAATGGTAGATTTTAAAAATATGCGGGGGATATTTTTACCTTAACGGTAGATTTTGAAAATATGTTAGAGCATTCTTAACGGTAGATTTTGAAAATATGTTAGAGCATTTTTAGGTTAATAGTAAATTTTTAAAATATTTTTTGAACATGATACTAAAAGGGGAACCATTATTTCACTATTCCAAATGATAATAAAATTTCTAAATATTCCCAAATATATAATCGAATAATTGACTCAATGTAATTAGCAAAAATTTCGTACTAGGGGCTTCCTCCGTATGAAGTTTGTTGTGCAAACTCCAAAACTTCTGTGATAGATACACTAACTTCACGAACCTAACCTATGTACGAATTATTGGATCTTCAGGTAACAATATTTTAATGGCTTACTATTTATATGAGCAAAACGTCCGTCGATCTTCGGTGAACCTCTCTTTTCACAGAATTTTAGAATCGCATAACAGAAACAATCTTTGAAATTTTTTCTCCTTTATTGATTCAAAAGATGGATTACAATGCTCAAAGACTTTGAGAACTTTCAATTAGAGATAGATTGGTCGGGCATTATCAGATGACACACCTTAAAATAAGATCTCGTCGAGAGGCTACGTGGACCTTTGACACTTTGCACACTCTGCCTTTGAATTCTTTGGAACAATATATATTCAATCTTAATGAGTTTAGCCACTTTAGATTCTTACTAGAGTTGTTCGTCCATGATATTCAGGCTTTTTAAACGCGACTCTAAAACAGACTTTCTTCGAGATGTAAGCAGATCGAACACATTTGTTCACAGATGCAGAGCAGGAAGACTATCTCAGACTTTAAAACAAAATACTCCAACCCTCACAATGGCCACTCGGATTGCCCAAATGAGCCTTACTTCTCTCTTTTTCTTCGGGATGCAACCAGATCGAACACATTCGTTCACAGATGCAGAGCAGGAAGACTATCTTAGACTTTAAAACAAAAAACTCCAAACCCTCACAATCGCCACTCCGATTGCCCAAATGAGCCTTACTTCTCTCTTTTTATAGGATGAGAAGGGGCCAAACACTCGACACACATAATTTTGTGTAGAAAGACTCTGAAATGTGGATCAAATCACACAAGAAGTTGGAGAAGTGCTTAGAGTTTTGAAAAGTTGTAAAAGATCTTACACAGTGGAGATTTTATAGAAAATCCCACTTAAAACTGTCAGTATCAAAGTCAAGCGACAAGACATCTACATCACTATACATTGTGGAGGCTTTTGTCTGGAAGCCCACAGAAACCCTTTATTATGTTCCTAATGGATTTGTACCAAGAAATCTACCATTTGCATGATGATAGATACCATTGGTATCCCGAGCTTTAGTATATATTATTCTTACGATCATTGGTTTACGAAGAATGATTTGGTGTTTCATAAGGAGCTGAGTAATGAAAACTGGACCAAACTTTAATATAGTATAATGGATTTCTAATCATTGATCTCTATATAGAAGATTCCACCAAATATTTTTGTAGTCATTGAAATCATAAATTGTGTCTGGAAAAGAAAGACTGGGATTTTTCTGAGGCCACATAAGGTGTGCAAGATGTTCTAGATATTTAGTTCTATTAATGGTGTACTATTTATGGAATATTTTAGTTCGGTTACTCACTTCATTCCATATTACATTGATATCCTAAAAATTTTCACATATGGCAGAGCAGGAAGACTATTTCAGACTTTAAAACAAAATACTCCGAACCCTCACGATGGCCACTCCGATTGCCCAAATGAGCCTTACTTCTCTCTTTTTCTTCGGGATGCAACCAGATCGAACCCATTCGTTCACAGATGCAGAGCAGGAAGACTATCTCAGACTTTAAAACAAAATACTCCAACCCTCACAATCGCCACTCCGATTGCCCAAATGAGCCTTACTTCTCTCTTTTTATAGGATGAGAAGGGGACAAACACTCGACACACATAATTTTGTGTAGAAAGATTCTGAAATGTAGATCAAATCACACAAGAAGTTGGAGAAGTGCTTAGAGTCTTGGAAAGTTGTAAAAGATCTTACACAGTAGAGATTTTATAGAAAATCCTACTGAAAACTGTCAGTATCAAAGTCAAGCTCTACATCACTATACATTGTGGAGGCTTTTGTCTGGAAGCCCACAGAAACCCTTTATTAAACCCTTTATTATGTTCCTAATGGATTTGTACCAAGAAATCTACCATTTGCATGATGATAGATACCATTGGTATCCCGAGCTTTAGTATATATTATTCTTACGATCATTGGTTTACGAAGAATGATTTTGTGTTTTATCTTTGTAAGAACAAGTCATTGCTGATGTCCCCTCATGAAGTAATCAAGTATATGGTCATGGGAAAATATTTTCATATCTATTATGGTTTTGCCGGGTTGATGAAAATAGTCCATACACTCTTGACAGTCCCACGTTGAAAATCTACTTCAAAATACTTAGTATCCATGGCAGTTTTGTTGACACCGAACCAACCCCACCAAATTTTTAACCAATCTGGTTTCATAAGGAGCTGAGTAATGAAAACTGGACCAAACTTTAATATAGTATAATGGATTTCTGATCATTGATCTCTATATAGAAGATCCCACCAAATATTTTTGTAGTCATTGAAATCATAAATTGTGTCTGGAAAAGAAAGACTGAGATTTTTCTGAGGCCACATAAGGTGTGCAAGATGTTCTAGATATCTAGTTCTATTAATGGTGTACTATTTATGGAATATTTTAGTTCGGTTACTCACTTCATTCCATATTACACTGATATTCTAAAAATTTTCACTAAGTGCTTCTTTTACAAGATGTGAAGCTATTATTGATCTCTGGTAAACCATATCATGTATCCACTTGCTTGATTTAGGATACATTCTCCTCTCTGGTACAAGATGTTGTAAGTCCATGTGTGGTTGTAGATTAGCATCTAAGACTTTGTATTTCTTAGATGCCATGAAGGATTCCATTTTTCAACATAAATTGGCCAAGGAGTATCTTCTGGAATATTTCTCAATTCTTTATGTTGATTGTTAGGATTCCATTCACTGATTATTACCATTAGAATGTTTTCTTTCTTAAGATATTCTCTATTGAGGAAGTATGATAGACAATTTTATATGTCTTTGATGTGTTCTATATCAAAATCAACATTTGTAAACAATGCTTGCCATGTAGCAAACTTGGACTCACTAGGACTTTTAATGCCTTTTGCCATAACTTTTTTGAGTGCAGAGGCATCGAGTAAAAATTTCTTATGTACAACGTGGAGATCGAATTTGCCGCTTTTACTTCTTTTTTAATTGTTGAATAATTCTGTTAGACCGGACTCCATGTTCTTGAGGTAAATTGTATAACTTGTTCTTCTTTGTCCTTTATTTGTTTTAAAATTACTCCCCATCCAATATTACTGGCATCAATTTCTACAATTTTTGGAAGATTTTCATCTACAACATAGAGAATATGCAATGTTTTTACCTTGGATTTTATTTTTCTGACTATAGCATTATGTTCTTCAGTCCATGGTACTGGTTCTTCTTTCAATCTTTTCTTCAATAGGCTTCAGTCTGAAGCACATCCTTTATAGAAATTATTGATATAATTTAGGCATCCTAAGAACCTCTGCGATTATGCCTTCTATGTAATTTTATCAAGAAATTCATCAGCAAAATCTAAGGCATGTTTTTGAAGTGTGATCTGCCCATCTTCAATAGTATAGCCAAGAATTTCATGGTTGTTTGGAACAACTGCATTTTCCTCTTGCTTAGTACTAAACCATTATTCTTTGTTATCTGTGAAAATTTATGGACATGTTTAAAATGTTCTTCAACGAATTTTGAAAAAATGAGCACATCATTTATACACACAATAAGCCAATCAAAATATCACTTGAAAATATGATCCATTATCTTCTACAATTTGGATGGTGCATGTTTTAAATCAAAAGGCATGACATTCCACTCATAATGTCCACTAGGAATACTAAAAATTGTTTTGAACTTATTTTTTTTTGTATGGCAACTTTCCAAAAACTAGATTTCATGTCAAACTTGGAGAAGATTTTGGCGCCCACTATCTTGCTTATCAAACTAGTTTTGTGGGGGATTGGATATGTGTCATCAACTAGGACAATATTTAGAGGTTTATAATTTATAACTAATATCGGGATTCCTCTAATTTGTTCTGAGTATTTGTTGACATAAAATCCATAGCACTTTCAGGGACTGCTAGATTCCCTTATTACTCCTCTTTTTAAGAGATTTGCAATCTCTTTCTGACACAATACTTGATATTCCCTGTTCATAGGAATTGTCCAACTTTTGCAAGGTTTTCTTGCATAGTCTTCATTGAAGGGAAATTCGACATTGTGTGCTTCTGTGCGAGAAATAATTTGGATTTTCTTAACAATATTCTTTCTCAAGATATTCTTTTAGATTTGAAATCATGTGTTTCATTTTGTGGGATTAGAGTTGTTCTTTTATTCTTAAGGAGGCTTGAAATCCTTCATTTCTTTTATCTTTTGTGCTATCAGACTTAGTTCTTGCATGGTTTGGACCATTACAAAGATTCATGGTGTTGAGATAAATTGTAGAGTAATAATTTGCAAAAAACCTTTATTGTTGGGGACAAATATGAAATAACCAGTCTTTCCATCTCGTAATCTAGCTGACCCATGTGGCTCAATAGCAACTAGGAGAACATTTCCTAAGATACAATCTATGGGAATATTGCCGATTGCAAATTTTAATTTCATACAATAATTTGAGAAACATGTTGTAGCTTTAGGAACTTCATATTTGAATTCTTGTGTTCCTACTTGACTAACTTTCCTGTGTGCAACTATCCAAAATTTTGCAGGGATTATTTTTTTATTCAAAAAATTAATATCTGCTCCCGAGTCTATTAATTTTTTGATTGTGAAGATTTCCCCTTAGATATATATTTTTAACAACACTTGATGTTGTTGATACTCTATGGTCATTATTTTCATATTCCCAAATCCCAAATTTTCATGTTGTTTCCCTTCATAAATCTCTACATTGGGATTTATCAGATAATCTTCCTTATCAGTTTCTTTTTCTTTTTCTATTTTTAAAATTCTTGTTTTGATCTCAAAAATTTCTTTCTTTAGATGATGAATCTCATGACTAAACTCTCCTAGGGTCAAGGATCTAGGTTTTTTATGTTGTTGGTTTCTTTGAAAAGACTTTGAATTCTTTTCATAATAGGCATCTACAAACAAGGCTTTAGAGATGGTACTTTTTGAAGAACTGCTAGTGCCTCTATGCATGGTTTGCAGGAATGTTTCTAGGTGTTTTTCTTTCAATTCTCCTTCTGCAAGCATTTTGATACTTGACAGTACTTTAGATTCACCATCACCTATGGTATGTGTCGTATACACCTTTTCCTTTTGTGTGGATTTTTCATCTTGTTCTTTTGAATCAAAATCTGATTCAGTTGCAAAGAGGTTGCAATGATATTCGTTAGTATTTGTGCAATCACACTCTTTTATATGCATGTTTAAGTGTTCATCACTATAGTCTGAGTCTGATTTTCTAGACTTGGTCGACTCTGGCGAACTACAAAATTCTATTTTCATCAAATGTACTTTATCTTTGAATTGAACTAATGGTCATCTTACCTGTTGCTGAGTTATTCTAAGGGATTGTGCTTGTTTCATCAAATGTAATTCCTCTTCGAATTGTACTACTGGTCTTCTTATATGTTTCATTTTCTTTTTCTATTCTTGAGATTCTTGTTTTGAGCTCAACAATTTCTTTCTTTAGATGATGAATTTCATGGCTGACCTCTCCTAGGGTGAAGGATCTGGGCTTTGTATGTTGTTGGTTTCTTTGAAAAGGCATTGTATTCTTTTCATAAGAGGCATCTACAAACAATGTTTTAGAGATGGTACCTTTTGAGGAACTACTAGTGCCTCTGTGCATGGTTTGCAAGAATGTTTCTAGGATTTTTTCTTTTAGTTCTCGTTCTGAAAGCATTTTGATGCTTTATAGTACTTTAGATTCATTATCATTTGAGGTATGTTCCATACACACCTTTTCTTTCTGTGTGGCTTTCTCATCTTGTTCTTCTGAAGCAAAATCTGATTCAGTTTCAGAGAGGCTGCAGTGACATTAGTTAGTATCTGTGCAATCACACTATTGTATATGCATGTGTGTATTCATCACTATAGTCTGAGTCTAATTTGCTAGACTTAGTTGACTCTGGTGAAGTACAACATTCTTGTTTCATCAAACGTACTTCCTCTTCTAATTGAACTAGTGGTCTTCTTACCCGTTGCTCAATTATTCTAGGAGATTGTGCTTGTTTCATAAAATTTACTTCCTCTTTGAATTGAACTAGTGGTCTTCTTAGCTGCTACTTTTTCTATTTCTATTTTTGAAATTCTTGCTTTGAGCTCAACAATTTCTTTCATTAGATGATGAATTTCATTGCTAACCTCTCCTAGGGTCAAGGATCCAGGCTTTGTATGTTTTTGGTTTCTTTGAAAAGACTTTGTATTCCTTTCATAAGAGGCATCTACAAACAAAGCTTTAGGGATGGTACCTTTTGAAGAACTACTAGTGCCTCTGTGCATCGTTTGCAATAACATTTCTAGGAGTTTTTCTTTTAGTTGTCCTTTTGTAAGCATTTTGATGCTTGACAGTACTTTAGATTCATCATCATCTATGGTATGTGTCATACACACCTTTTCTTTCTGTGTGGCTTTTTCATCTCATTCTTCTGAATCAAAATATGATTAAGTTTCAGAGGTTGCAATGACATGCGTCAGTATTTGTGCAATCACACTGTTGTATATGCATGTTTATGTGTTCATCACTATAGTCTGAGTCTAATTTGCTAGACTCAGTCGACTCTAGTGAACTACAACATTCTTGTTTCATCAAATGTGCTTCCTCCTTGAATTGAACTAGTGGTCTTCTTACCTGTTGTTGAGTTATTCTAGAGGATTGTGCTTGTTTTATCAAATGTACTTCCTCTTTGAATTGATCTAGTGGATTACTTATCTGCTGATTTTTCTTTTTCTATTTTTGAAATTCTTCTTTTGAGCTCAACAATTTATTTCTTTAGATGATGAATTTCATGGCTGACCTCTCCTAGGGTCAAGGATCTAGGGTTTGTATGTTGTTGGTTTCTTTGAAAATACTTTGTATTCTTTTCATAAGATGCATCTACAAACACATATTTAAAGATTGTACCTTTTGAAGAACTGCTAGTGCCATTGTGCATGGTTTGCAAGAACGTTTCTAGGATTTTTTCTTTTAGTTCTCCTTTTGCAAGCGTTTTGATGCTTGACAGTACTTTAGATTCATCATCATCTATGGTATGTTCCCTACACACCTTTTCTTTATGTATGACTTTTTCATCTTCTAAATCAAAACCCGATTCAGTTTCAGAGAGGTTGAAATGACATTCATTAGTATTTGTGCAATCACACTATTGTATATGTACGTTTATGTGTTCATCACTATAGTCTGAGTCTGATTTTCTAGACTCGGTCGACTCTGGTGAACTATAACATTCTTGTTTCATCAAATGTATTTCCTCTTTGAATTGAACTAGTGGTCTTCTTATCTATTTATTTTCTTTTTCTATTTTTGAAATTCTTGGTTTGAGCTCAACAATAGTAAATTTTACAATTATGTTTAAATTTGGTTGATTGTTTGAATTTATAAATTTATATATAAATATAACTTTTATTAGGATATTTCAAATAGAATGTTATACATTTAAAGTGAAGAAATGAGTAATTTATAAATTTAAATTATTTATAAATGTCGTCTAATCGATCATTTCTTTCTATTATTATTATTATTATTATACACACACACACACACACACACACACACACACACACACACACATATATATACAAACACATGGTAATAATGGGCAATTGAGTTATTCTTGTGTTCGGATGGCGCAAATTCAATTTATGTAGTTCTCATATCCATAGACTAGATTACACGAAGGGATTTGAATATTGGACCTTTTTAATTTACATAATACTTCATCTCATCGCAATCTATGGTAACTATTTATGTGAAATTTATGCCCCATAGCTATTGCGAGTATAGGCTAATGTCATGCCAATGATCAACTTGAATGGTAATTCCAGCGACCTTCCCCATCGCATGTGCATCTCAATGCACAAGTATAATATGATAACTCATCACACAACAAGGGAATTAACGGATTTAGTAGGAAGGTACATGCGTTCAACTTTGAATTACAAGGAAATGGTGGCCAACTATAATGGCATGGATTAGAACCTTGAACTGTGACCAAGATGCTATCACAGAGCATGGAACATTCCATATTTAGATCAACAACGAGTACACCAAATTTGCATTTTTTTATCCATCTGCTTTGCACAATATGTCAACCCTTAATTATCATGTCATCAATTTTCATTGCATCTATGTTTACATTCATCAGCCCCTCCTTGGTCATTCTTTGTTTTCCTTGACGTTGGTGTGTATGCATCTTGCTACAACTCTTATTTTTCCTCCAACACACTCCTCCATCTACATGGTCATTGTGGGGATCAAGTCGTCTTGCCTCTACTTACTTGATCGTTTGTCACCTAGGATATTCTATCTCCTTTTCCATCTATCAGACACAATAGGTGGAAGTCTCCAAATCACAAGGGAATTCACTCTCTGCAGGCAAAGTACCTCGCATTTAATTTTACTTGCTCCACTAGTAGCCAAATAGTGATGGTTTCAGGCTAGTGTCAACAATTCTGGCACCCTGGAGTAGTTGGCACAGAAGTGTCCCATCAATGGAGCTCAATTATCATCATTTATTTAGCTCATAACTCCTAGTTACTTATGCAAGGGGATCGTAGAAAAAGATATAGTGGTAGAACGCATGGTCGTTGCGACGCTCGGGTGCTTGTGGTCAGGTTGCTTGTGGTGGTGGTCATAATGATCTTCGTCGGGGTGCTCATGGTTGCAGTTCTCATGGACGAAGCTACGCTCAAGGTTGGGATCTTCGTGGCAAAGGTTATGGTCAAGGCACATGCGGTATGAGGTCAAGGCACTACTCTTGCTCCTTTTGTCCATCACAAGATGCTTCTTCTAGCTAAGTGCAACCTTGTGTGCACTCTTTATATTTCTAGCAAATAAAGTCTTTCAGAAGTTGCAAGCTGAGTTTTTTTTTTGTATGTCAATTGTTGGTCGGTGAAGCCAATGTATTTTGGGACCTTCTTTTTTATTATATGGTTAACATAAGTCTTAACAACCTCATGGTCATTTACATTTCCTATTGATCTTGTTTCCCTAAGAGAAAGACCAATAAGGCAAAAAATACTCTTTTGTAATATCTCTTTGAGCTAATAAAATGTTAGGCTTGAAACTTTTTTATGTGAAATTTCGATTTAATTTTAAATTAAATTATTATTTTACAATTATAAACTTTAATATCTTTAAATTCTTATGTCAAATTAAAACGTCTAAATCAAATTGTCTAACATATTTTTTTATAATAATAAATTTTAATATTACCTCAATTTTCATATGGAGTTACTCACTAAATTTCAATATACATTTAAACATTTCAAAATTTTCATATTTTGATTGCTTTTTTTTACTAAGCTATAACACATTTGAAATATTAATTCACGAAAAGAAAGTTGATGTAAATTTTAAAATTGATGTAAAGATTGAAAGATTAATTCACAAAGAGTACGAAAAAGAAGAAGAAAAAGTTAACGCAAATTTTAAAAATTGATTGAAAATGTTAATTAAAAATAATATAAATTTCAAATTTTCTCTTTTAATTAAGTATATAAAACAATTAATATATTTATATTTTAAAATTAAGAAAATTAATTAATATATATTTACTATTTTTAATTATAACTATGCATCTAATTATATAATCAATGAATATTTTAAATATTATATAACTAACTATAATCACAATTAATAATTAATAATGTTAACATATACCGACCACTAACTTGATATTTATTATGATCCTCAATTTTACCAAATCTTTTATATGACACCATGTTAATATATATAAAACTCAATTAATTTGATGTAAATTCAAAACACTCAATTTCATGATATTATATACTTTATTATTCTTTAACCTAAACGACCACCATAATTTGAAAATCTAATTAAAAAATTAATTCATAATAAACAATATCAATCTAAAGTTTAAATTATTAATTAAATGAAAATAAATAAATAAAATAATATATTTTATTTTTAAATTAATAAAATCAATCTGTATATTTACTTTTAATTATATATTTACATACCATACTCTCTGTTATAAAACCCTAAGAAAGAAAACAAATGAATCCAACTCTTTCTTAAATCTTCAGAAAAAATTAAAAAACAAAACTAAATAGCTTTCGTATTCTTTAACCTCTATTTATTTATTATAAGTTAAATTAATGATGTTAACATATACCAACTTCCTTTACGTGATGTATATGATAATCAGTAAATTTTACTAAATATTTTCAGAGCTACAATATATTTGAGAGGAGTTTTTAACTGCGGAAGAATTGTAGGTAAAGAGAGGGATGTTTGAATCGTATTTTTAATAATGGAAATAAATTCAATATTATAAAAAAATTATCGATTTTTATAATAAATATTAATAATTTAATTATTTTATATGGAGTGATTAAAATTTTCAAAACGAAGATCTAGTTATACTACTTTGTCTAAGTATACTTTGATATTTCAAACTTATGTGTATTAGGGATAGCGTTAAAGTAGAAATCTGATTTTCCTTAACTTATATAAACAAGGGAGCCATTGCTGTGGTTGTAGTCCTTGTCGGGGTCTGCCACAACAAACAGCAAGCAATACGTGGCCTTCATGTTGGTGAGACATCGCATGAGGCGGATGTGTGCTGCGAGTTCGATGCGAAAGCGGTTTGTGCATCTGACCCAGCGAGCGGTGGTTCAGTTCTCTCATAGCATTAATCCAGCTATCCAGGTTGAATCAAGTGCCCAAGTTTGATCAACAGAATGAATGAATTCCCCCATCTCTTAACAACAGCCTAAAGCAAGCCCTGAGAGCGGATTTGAAAAGATCAAGAAATTAGCAGATTTCGCAAATTCAGGTAATATCTTCAACGGCTACTCCATTTCGAAGATTTTTTCTTTTGGGCTTCCATTTCAGCCTGCAGCAGCAAGGAGACGAATGTAAAGGTTTTATTTTTTATAATTGAAAGTTGGAAAAGTTTTATGTAGTAATTGAAATGTTTAGATCAGAGTATTGTTTATGTAAAGACGTGTGGTGCGAGTTCGATGCGAAAGCAGTTTGTGCATCTGACCCAGCGAGCGGTGGTTCAGTTCTCCATAGCATTAATCCAGCTATCCAGGTTGAATCGAGTGCCCAAGTTTGATCAACAGAATGAATGAATTCCCCCATCTCTTAACAACAGCCTAAAGCAATCCCTTAGAGCGGATTTGAAAAGATCAAGAAATTAGCAGATTTCGCAAATTCAGGTAATATCTTCAACGGCTACTCCATTTCGAAGATTTTTTCTTTTGGGCTTCCATTTCAGCCTCAAGGAGACAAATGTTAAGGTTTTATTTTTCATAATTGAAAGTTGGAAAAGTTTTATGTAGTAATTGAAATGTTTAGATCAGAGTATTGTTTATGTAAACATTTTATGTTAATAAAAGTATTTTGTTTCATTCTATTGAAATGTTTATATTGAGATTTAAGTTTTACAGGTTTTTAATATATGATTTTTTAAATAGCATGAGAAAAAAAATCAAAGTGTATATTTGTAAAAATATAATATAAAATAATTGAGTAATTCAAGTTTATTAATTAACGAATCGGTATTAACTAGAATTTGTGATGTGATATGACTAGGATGGAGTCAATTCAATATTATATCCAGAGACTTCAATTTTTTTTGCGGTTTTAAATATACTAAATCCTTAACCATTAAACCAACGTATAATTATTTTAACACATAAATTAATTAATTATTACTATAAAAAATGCAAAAGAAATATAATATTTCAAGTAAGGTTATGATATATATATTAGATAATTAACAGTGTTGTTAAGGAAAAGATTTCAAAAGCACACTAAAAAGTACGCCTAAATTAATATGAAATGGATCGATATTGATCGCTATAGTCCCATTATTGTACTAATGTTTTTCAAAACGATTTTGAAAAGTGGTGAGGCTATATATATATAAGAGCTACTGTGAAGTAGAAACCAATCCCATTATTGTACTAATGTTTTTCAAAACGATTTTGAAAAGTGGTGAGGCTATATATATATAAGAGCTACTGTGAAGTAGAAACCAAAAATACATAACGTGAGAGCCTCTCTAGTTTATTTAGTTACATACATAGCATACATTCCATATTTATATTTTCTTCTTTATAAGCTTATCCATCACTTAAAACTGCTGCCCGTCATGACATAGCCTGTCCACACAACCAGTAAAACAATAATGAATTAAATTCATCATTCACACGGGCATTGAATAACATTAGCATGAATGAATGAAAAATTTTATAGAGCTACGTTATACTGATAGCTGAACTGCGGTTTACTAGACTTAATCACACGACTTAACTATACTCGTTAATATTTAGTAGCGTTGATCGAATAACTTACGAGAACGACGTTGAATATCACAACGGCGCGAGGGCTGGTGTACGTTGCAAGTATATGTAAATCTTTCCACAAATTTTATACTCTAAAAAATATTTGATTTGTTAAGAGGGTGAGGGACCCTACTCTTTGAATTTTATTACAAGGGACAATATAAAATATTTGTTAAGAGGGTGAGGGACCGTACTCTTTGAACTTTATTACAAGGGACCATATTTTTTATTTTTTTTGTGTAAATAAGCTTTTGTATTAACAAAGAGTAAATATGTTACAAAACTTCTGCTGTAGCAGATTTAAGGCTGCTTAATAGCTAACCTGACTACTAGTATGGGATACATTGGCAACTTAAAAGATTAAATAGGCACACAACGCAGGGTGGCCGAGAAGTTACAGCATGACAAACAAAACTGATACCTCGATCTGAGTACATAGAAGCATAAACAAACGAAGAGATTTGAGTACATAGCATCATGAACAAAAGAAGGGGCTTGGAAGCAACCGGAAAAAGGAGGACAGTGAAAGCAGCCATCACCAGTGGGCTGACCCCTGCTTCGGCGGGTTGCTTGGAGGGACGCCAGAGGTCTCACCAGTGGTACCTTCGATGCTTACCACGTTCCTCATGAGCTTGATTAGCATTGTTAGCTTTTTGTTGATGGTGTCTGCTTGCTGGTCCAGCGAGGAGAGCTTAAACTCTATGCTCTCCACCACACACATATGGTTGTGTTCCATAGCGTCCATCTGGCATTTGAGGTTCCGCTTCTACTCTTCCTGTTCTTCCTAGGCTTCCAGGACTTTAGCCAGCAGAGTCTTCATTCGCCACGCTTCCGCTTGGGTTCGGACGAACTGGGTGGCCCGCGTGAAGGTGGTTCCCGGGTCCTGCAGCCAATTCACCTCCTTCCCCAGCTGCTGGTCGGAGACTTGGACTTCCTCCTCCTTCACACTGCTTTCCAGCTCATTCAGCTTGCGTTTGTTTCTCTGCGAGGTTCTGGTTTCATACATGTCTTTGGCTTGCTGGAGATCTTTTATAACCGCCTGGTTGCGGCAACTTTCCCCCTTCATGGCGTAGTTTGTTGCCACGGAGATTACCAGCGCTAAGTTGGCAGCGGGAGAGAGCTTCACCTTGCAACACGATAAAACTATGCTTTCCTCTGCTGCCTGAGTAGTTTTTAAATCATTGATGGCCGGAGAATGGTTCGAGGGTGGCATTGGATGGATGTGCCACTTCCCTGGCTGGTCGAAATTATTGCAACATGAAGGGAAAATGGTAGGATCTCAGAATGATTGCTGGCGTTTATTGTCACCGACCCCTCCCTCATCCTCAGCCAGCCAGGTGTGCTGCGTCTTGCCTTGTTTACGGCGCTTGGTATCGAAGTAGATCATGGGGAGGTACATATCTTTTGGTCTGCATCTACTGACGGATATGCCTTGTGCCGATTGTCCTTCAGCTTCTGCCGTATTTAAGGTGGTGCGTTTAGTCAGCATGGCTGCTTACCGGAAATGTTAGATCCGTTGCCGTGCCTCCGCCACTTTCTGCCGGAGTTATATCCTTACGGGCAAGCTGCATGCATTTTCTCTTGAGGTCTGGGCAGGTGATATCTTTCCACCAGTTGTCCCATTGAGCATTGGGGTTCTCAATCCCGAAGTTTGCCAGGTGGTCCACCACCGTATTTCCCTTACGCCTGATCGCCTGAAAGGTAAGACCTTTCATTTTGTGGAGCAAATTGGCTATGTTTTCGGTTACCTGAGCTAAGCGCCAATGCTTTGTTACCCTGCTTGTCTGCATGCCACTGTAGATTTTTCTGGACGCTGTAATGGCTACCTCTGAGTCTCCCTCTATGACTACGTTGGCAATTCGGTTCGATCTCAGAATTTGTAAGCCTTTTTCCAGAGCTGCGAATTCCATCTCGTTGTTGGTGCGAATTCCATCTCGTTGTTGGTGCCTTCTTCCAGGGCTTGACTGTAGATGTAGAGAATTTCCCCTGTGTGATTTCTGATGACCCCTCCTATGCCGGCTAGACCGGGGTTGCCCCTGGAGGCCCCATCGAAATTAAGCTTAAGGAAGCCTGTCGGGGGCTTGTGCCATCCATGTTGTCCTGTTCGCAGTTCTTGCTTATTGCTTACGGTTGGTGTGTTGTTCCCATTCTCCAGCTTGAAGCTTTCCAGAATGCGCTGGTCCCTGGGTGAGAGGTTTGTGTTGGGAGTTGTAGTATATTTTTCCAGGATTAATTCGTGGATATTTTCAGTTAAGGTAAGTTGAGAGAACTCTAAATTTCTTTGCTCATTTTGGAAGATACGCCTGTTCCTTTCCTTCCAAATGGTCCATGTTATGAAGCCTGGAATAATTTTCCATATGTTGTTTACTCTGAGATTGTTTGAGTAGTCGCATGGCCACTGTGTTATTGTGTTCTGGATAGAATTTTTGTCCCTGTTTTTTTGTTGCATGATATTTTCTATCCAATTCCATATCTTGTCTGCCCATTCGCAAGAATTGAACAGGTGATTTATAGATTCTTCTGTTGTTCGGCAAAGAGGACATATAGAAGGACCTGAGAATCCTTTTTTCCGTAAGTTTTCCCAGGTGAGTGTTTTGCCTCGCATGAGGAGCCAGAGGAATGTCTTTATTTTAGGCTAAAAGAGGCCATCCCAAACCTTGATACTCCAGGGCATGGTCTCCCCGTGATCACTATGCTCCAGTTGCTCCCTAGCTTCTTTTAGGGTGAAGTTGCCACTGCCCTTCATTCCCCATTTGACTAAGGTCATGGGACATTTATTTCAAGCTAAATGTTGGGCAAAAAAATCCTAGTGGGTGTTCATTTGGTTTATTATGGCTAATTAAATTGGAAAATGATTTGAAAAGGAAAACATGCATTAATTGACATTTTATTTATGAAAATGAAGGAAAATTGGAGAAAAGAAAGGTGAAAGGTCACAAAAATTCATGAGAGGAAAATCAAAGGAAAATAGAGGAAAATGAAGAAAATAGAGGCCTCAATAATAAAAGGCTTATGAGGATCAATTCACAGATTTTGTTGGTTAACCTTCTGTCAGTCTTAGCTTGGAGCTCTCTGTCTTTATTCTCTCTCTCTCTCTCTCCCATGCTCTCACACACAAAGCATTATTGGAGCAATATAGCATTAGAGAAAGGAATGCAAAGGAAGGACACAAAGGAAAAGGAAAGAAAAGATTAAGCAAGGAAGAGTTGGATCAAATGGCAACAATGAGATTCTTGCAAGTATTGAGTTGCGTGTATGATTTCCTTGCTATTTTTGGTGTGCATGGTACATGCATGTGTGTATTTTGTTCTCTTGCTATGATTGGCATCATTTTTTCTATGTATGATAGCGGTTTTAGCCTTTCCTTTCCATTTCCAGATAGGCATTATGTGATGGGGTTTTCTCAAGTGGTTGAGCTTTGAATTGTTTGATGGTTTTGTAGCCCAGAGAGATGGTCTCAGGAAAATTCCTAAGGGCATATGAATCCCTTAATTGGTTTTAATAGGATTGCAGTAAATCCTGAGGATGGAGACAGGAAAATTTCTCAAGGTATTGGTGAAGAAATATAGATGCATCCAAGATTGTTTGGGCCCTAGTGATCCCTTGAATGATTTTGGTGGGATTGCGGTAAATCCTGGTAGTATATTTTTTGTTTAGGCCTAGGAATCCCTTGACTGGTAATGGCGGGATTGCGGTAAAGCCTGGCTATGCAGGCGCTTTTTCGGGGCTAGCAGTCCCTTAACCGTTTTTAGCAAGATTGTAGAAAAGCTTGAGGAATTTTGGGCTTTTTTGTTGTGAGTCCCACATTCATGCTTGGAATATGGCACGAGGGTGATTAGTTGAAAGAAAGATTTGGTTCAACCCAAACTATGATTGGGTTGTACGTGGAAATCCTTGAACTAGTTGTTTTTTACATATAATAATAAGAGCTCTTTTACTCTTGCATTTTATTGGTATATATACTTGTTATTATGTGGCTTTGATTGTTGTTCTATCATTATTAGTATTTTGGTTATATGTTGGTTATAAGCATGGTTTTATGACAAAGTCTAGTTATGGATTTTATCATGTTTTGAGTGGTAAAGAGTTGATTATTGAATGCATGACCTAATAAATTTTATTGTAGCTATTGCGAGAGGGCATTAGACCTTCTTGATGATTCTCATATAAGTATTAGACCTCTATGTTTAAATATGCATTCATGACCTGTAGATTACATTTTCACAATGTGTTTGGCAAAATTTCTATCATGGTTAGGCATAGATAGGTAAATTTATTGACTAAGTTTTGCATTAATGGCTTTGTCCTTGTGTCACTCGTCATTCTGAAAAGTTCTATCAAGTTTTCGGCAGAGGTTTGGATACTAGCCCTAAAAAAGTGGCTTAGATTTGGGGGTCACATGCTCAAAACTAGGAAATCTAGACTGCTGTCATTGGGAAGCAGGGTTATCCATACAACTGGAGGGTTATAGTCGCTAGCTTACCTTATTATGCAAGATACTGGGAGTCCATATCACTAAAAATTGTAAGTTAGATTAGGGTTTGGGCACCTAGAGTGGTTGTTTAACTCATGTGGGTCATGTAGCTCATGAGGAAGGTTAGTAAGGTTTCATTATGTCGACTCCATTTCCTTAATGTGATCTAGGAGGTTGAGTCATGTCATAGTAGCCCTTAGCTCATGTTTACTCTAGCAGGTTGGTGAAAGTGGGTAGATATGGGAGGGGTGGTTACAAGGGGAGAGATAGGAAGGGATAGGGAAAGGGGTGGAGAGAGGGAGAATTATGGAGAGAGATGGGGGAAATACTTATTGCAAAAGAGAGTGTCAGGAAACGAAGATAAAGAAAGAAATGGAAATATGGGAAGGGAAAGGGAGAGAGAAAGAGAGAAAGGGGAGGGGAGGGATAGAGGTGAGGGAGAAAGGGATAGGAAAAGGGAGAGAGGAGGGAAACATACATGAATATGGAGAGAGAGGGGGATATAGGAGGGAAACATATGTGGGGAAAGAGAGAGAGAGAGATGAGGGCCATGAAATAAATTTAATTGAGGTTGTAAATATGGCTCTTAATGGCATAGATTTGAGATTGATGAACTCAACCTCTCTACCTTCCACTGCATAATGTGTTGAATACCCAAACGATACAATGGTAATAGCTCATGATGGAACCTTGCTACGATTACAATCCATCGATCATTGAAGGAAAAAAATTCATGAAAAATGATCTCCAAAAACTTATGCACTAAAAATTTGAAAAATGGTTGGAAAAATAGGCATTGGGGCTTGAAAATTACACTCATATGAGCATCTTGCAACCATCTAATAATTGTTCATCTCGTAACCATCTAAGAATTGTTCTTCTACAACAAAGGCTTTCCAATACACTACCACTAGTACAACCATATAAATTAAATGGTCATTAAGCGTCACTAGGCATCAATCTACAATAATGAATAAACTCTTACTTCATGATACATCTCTTGTTGTCAAATTAAAAAAACAATAAAAACTAACTCAAAGATCCATCTTAATTTTGGATCTACTAAGCCCTAAAACCGATAAAATCACTTTTCACTTTAAAAGAGGTTTGCATCTCAAGAAATTTGGTCCCTTTCATTGCTTTGTAGATCCATAGGTAATATGGATCTAGGCTAGTTTAGTTATTAATTATAAATATAAATATAATTATTTATTTTATTTTATGAATTTTAATTTTATTTTATTTTGACCATGTCATAATGTTAAACATTACACCATATCTACCATACTAGGATCAAATATTTATAAAGGAGTTAATTTCACTTATGAACCTTGAATATAAATAAAATTTACAATAAAAAGTGGATCAAAATCTTGGATAAAATATGATATTATAATATTATATTTTACCCAATATTTATTACCAGCCGAGTGAAAAGTGGCTGGCCGGAATTAATAATTAAAATGTAATATTACTATGTTTTCCTTAATATTTTTTTGTCACTAGAGCCTAAATATTACATTTTACTCAATGTTTTCCCTCAACCATGCTAATTTTATAGTTGAGTTTGTTTACTTTTAAACTTCAAATAAAAAGAAAAATTACAATAAAAAAATGGACCAATTGAGGGGAAATATTGGGTAAAATATATTATGATAGCATTATATTTTACCTAATATGAGAAACATAGTAAAATGTTGATGAAGGTAGCACAAATAGTATATAAAAATGTAATAATTACATTTTATCTAATATTTCCCCACCTCCTCCCATCACCCCGAACTCACACCTCCTCCCATCACCCCAACTCACTTTTATAGTTAAGATTATTCATTTCTAAACCTACCATCCTAGATGCATTAGAGATCTATTTCTATAGCTTATTATTACACATAAATTAAGAGAATATAGTATGTATATTGTATTAAAGTGATTATCAAAGAAGCCAATTGAATGGGTTATGTACATTTCACAATCATTCTTAACCCTACTCTTCTTAAAAACACCTTCTTGAATCATTAAATAACCTCCACAAAGATCTAAAGCTTCTATGCATATATACACTTTATATATTCATCCTTTCAACGGTAGAGACAAAACATAAAAAAAGACATAGGGTCACCCAATAGATCCATGCAAATTCAGAACGTGAACATATCCATAAAATATTTTTTAGCTTCATAGGCTACATGGATTCAACACCATAATTTTCTATAGATAATTATGTATCTAAATACAATATCGAACTAAGATGTATCTAGGATAGTTTAATTCCCCTCTTAAATAAGTTATGTTTCATATGAATACCATGGGTTGGTTTTATTTTTTTCACTGTTTAATTTTTATAGGGTTATTTTTATTTTATTTTTCACATAGTTAAAATCGGAGGAAGCCCGCGGCACATCAAACCTTAGCCTCAAGTGATTGCGACTAGGGATGACACATAAACCATTGATCAAGCGCGTAGATCAACATCGGAATGGGATTGAATCACATCACAAACCGCTGAAGGGAGGACTTACCATAGGCCAAGAGTTCTTGCAATATGCGTTTGCAATTATCGCACCACAATATTGCATCGCACCAAACCAATGGGGAAAGGACCCATAGTATCGCGAAGGATCAATATGCGATACGCTGATATCAACGATCGACGATTGGTGAGTGTAATGGTGTAACATTATAGAAGACTCATGACCCCACGATATGCGATACGCTTATATCAGCGATCGACGATTGGCGGAGGAGGGGGATCACAGCCATATGAAAGAGCTGCGCCTTGTGACATGCGATAAAGGCTGGACCTGATAAGGATTATGGACGCAATTGGATATTATTTGAAGTCCGATAGAAAGTGTTTTGCTATATTTTCTATGTATCCTGTGTACTTTCCCTTTGGAGACAAAAAATGCATTTTTTTAAGGATTTTGCTACGGGAAGGCCAAATGACCAGTTCAACCCATGCCCGCCAGTATTTCATCCTATTATCAGCCTTGTTCCCCTGAGCATTTCAACATTGAGTTGATGAATGCTTGACAAGAGCGAGAGAGCCCGAACAGGGAGATAGACAGACAACATTGTTAGGCTTAAAAGGCCATCCAATGATAGAACAGAGACAGTCAGAGTCAGAGAGAAGATAGATTGAGATAGAGAATCAGAGAAAACACACATCAACGAATAGTTGGTCAGAGGCACTAAGAGGGAGAGTCTGTGCACTCTTTAAACTCAAGATTTTCAAGTGAAATCCTTGTGTAATATCACTATTTGTTGCGTTATGGCTCTAATTGAGCTCACACCTGTAAAATCTATTCTTGAAGACATAATATAGAGGCCAACACTGAAAGTTGGACAAGGAGACATAGCCAAGAACTTTGGTGAACTCCTTGATTATTTGTTATGTGTGTCTATTATGTTGACTGATTGATTAATTGTCTATATTATTTGCAATATTTTCAATTCATTACACTAAGTAATATAGGTGCTTTCCTGCACATGATTCTGTAATACCTTTTGTTCTTGATTGAGTATCCATTTCAGATCAGTTTTTGTGCATTGATGTTAGTCTGCAAGTTGTTGAGAACTTGCTAAGGTGATTTGTTCAAGTAATCTAGTACTCACGAATTGAATGGGCTTTCAATAATTAGGGATATGTAAGTTGGCTTGATGATGGGTTTGGAAGAAAGTTGAACTGGAACAACTTCAACACTTGAATTTGGTTGGATGAATGAAGTCTAATGATCAATTGTCTCTAGATTGGTCAAAGACTTGGAAGCAACATGCTTCTCCTGCAAGTGATTTCTCTATAGTTGCGACTCCAGTTGAAGGAACTCAATCGTTTCATGTGCATTTTGAATATGCACTTGAATTTCAGCAAGAGTTGTTTTGTTGATGTTCACCATGTCTTTAGTAGTTGAGAGGATCAAATTATTAAGAATCTATAACAACTAAATGATTTTCAACATGTGAACATGCTGGAACTCACTCGCTTGAATGCTTGAGCTTGCTTGCTTGAACTCACGCTCGCCTGTTGGATGGTTGATTGTTGCACGCTTGGTTGATCTTGTTTTAACAATTGATTGTTTGATTTCAAACTTGCTTTCTCTCATGCTCGCTTACTTTGATTATTTGAATGATGCTTTGTTTCTGGATGGCTTGCTTGAACTTGCGTGATTGATTACTGACGCTTTGTTCTTTCTTGAATGTACTCACTGAATGTGTAGATTTTAAAAAAGGAAGGGTGTCGAACACTGTCAAAAATGCACCCAAGAGACAAATGACAAGTTCAATATTGATGAGTTAGTTTAAGACTTACTTGAATTAATGTATTCACCTTAAAAATTCAAATTAGGGTGTTGGTTACAACCGAGAATGAACCTTTACAATTTAACTGAATTTGTCTTTGATTACAAACCAACTTACAAATGATGATCTGCAAGTTATAGTTTTGTATTGAGCTTATTAAAAAATGGTACAAGTGCAGTTGCCAAAAAAATTGTTGTTGAATTACTACAAAAAATTGTTGATGTAGATGATAGCTTGATTGGATGTTGATGCAGAGATGTCTTGACTTGAAATTCTTGATTTTGTAGTGTCCTTAACTTGATTGCTTTATTTACATGATGTAAAATGTGGTTGCTTGGAATATCATCTTATCAAGTTGATGATGTGACGCTTTGTGCTTCTGTACTTAAGCTTGATTACAGGAGCTTGATTAATCGTTCTTATACTTAAGCTTTCTTATGTGCATGTAGTTGTTTAATCATAATGCAAATAGAGAATTTTGATAGTCTGAACTCAAGTCATGCACATGCGTTCATTGTGCATGGTGTACCTAAGATCCCCTTATTCAATTTTGGGTGGATCTAGGACACAAGCACCACAAGAATTATAATTTTATTAATCACTGGAATACATCAAACTTCATTTTCACAACAACATGAATGAAATTTCTCCAGCAATGAGAATGCCAATCTCACAGCCCCTTGAAGCAACTTGTCTTCAAAAATAAAAGTACACTCTGCTAAAAGGATTTCTTCAAAATAAAACAATGAGCTTCCCTTTTAAAAATTTTCACTTATCACTCCAAAAATTTATACCACCCTTACAAAATAAAAAAATACTTGTAATTCAAAACATGCCCATCTCACTTATGATTTGAAACCACATTCTGTTTCATTGCTTTTTCATTCCTCCATGATGGCTTACTCATTAGTCTATGAGACCAAGTTGGGCTCTCTCTTGCAAAACAACACTAGCTATTTATAAAGAAAATCACGCGTAATGAGTGTGGGACAAAAAATTACTAATTTCAATTCTCACGGGGTTCATGTACCCTGTGATATCACAATGCGTGTGGTCGCCAGATGGTTGGCTCAGTGCTTCCAAAGCCGGTGGTTTGATTTTCGGGAGCGGAGTGTATGACTTCACTGGTAGCGTGGTTGTTCACTTGGCAGGTAGGATCACTGACAGGACAACTATCACAACTACTCTTGCTAGATGCTCTGGACCTTTGAAAACGTTGTTTGGGCACTAGAAATTGTTGTATGTTTTTCAAATGCACTTGATAGTTGCAAGCCTCGACTTGGTATGCTAAGATCTGTCCACCACGCTTCCACTGCATTGCAGTTGCTTCATCACATTATTGATGGTTTGAATAATGTCATCGTACATAATGGAGATGGGTTTCTCGTCAGCCTTTCAGCTCTCTATTCAATCACCAATGTGTTGGTGCCGCCCATAAAAAGAGATTGCATCTATTCTCCAATTTCAGGCTGCCCAAGTTTTCAAAAAATTCCAGAAAAGAGTTTTTGGAGCTCAGAAGAACTAATTTCTGAAAGGAATTGCCAGTTATCCAATGCAATAGATGACATCAAGGAGATCAAAAGATTACATCATTGTCAATATTTACTAAAGAAAGATTCAGTGTGTTAGATGCACTCGTCTTGGGTTTACTATTCCCTTATGATGCATTGGCTGAAACATGCACAGATTATACTGCATCAATGTTCAACATGCCTACATTTTTTAGTATAGCCTTGATAGGAGATGCTATTGGAGGTTTGACTGCAAGACAAAGAAGATTTGAACTGGAACAAATGAATAATTAGTTGCATCAAATAAATACAAAATTGAAAAGACAAGCCCAGTTAGAGTCATATGCATCAAACTGTAACTGATATAAAGTTTGTTATTGCTAGCATTTTCTTCGTTGGAGCAGCTTTCTTACAAACAAAATGATCCTATATACTGGAGGAGAAGATAGAGTGGTCACATGAGCCGATAGAAATGAGTGAAAGGTAGTGGGAAGGCTGGCATTCTTCAGATATATACACTCCTGAAACGGTCAATATTATCAATAGATCTCAACTCGACTTTTGTGCCCTAGGTGGGGAGTCTCAATGGTAGGTGGAATTCCGTATGGTAGAATTTTTTAACAACAAGGTGCTAAAGCAGTGTGAGAGGTCAAAGCAAAGGGATTTTGTACAGTATCATAATGAAATCAAGGACTATAGTAGTCACAATGCAGCAATGCAAGTTCATCCAATGAAGATCGAGATGGATCAACTATGTCACAATGGGAATTGCTCAATAGACAGAAATACCGAACTAGAAGAAAGTCTGGTAAATGCAAGTTGCAGTTTGTAATAATGGGAGATAACAAGACGGACGATGAACTGTCTCCTGGAGATAAACATAGGAAACAAGAGGAGCAAGACAAAAGGCATTCTAACTTAGTGGGTATTTTTACTCATGGGATGGCTATAAAGTGTCTTCTCATAGGTCTGCTTGTGTCAAGCCCACTTATGACCAAAAAAATCTGCATAGATCACTTGTCTGTGAAAGTTCTGTGTCATTCTTCCAAAATGTGATGGCAGGTCCAGAGGGTCAATGATATCACACACTTGAGGCTTCTGTATGACAAATGTTTTCCTCACTGATGTTTTTCCTTCTTTGATGTACACAGATATTTAGCCTTTTTCTTCGTATGGTCATCAATGCCCTATGGCCTCCTCCAACAACTAATCCGTCTATAAGCACTAAAAGGTGCTTCCCCTACTAATGTTAATTATGCGATCCTGATCTCCTCTCATCAATAGGTTCCGAGATCGAATCCTTTGACTAACATCTCCACTAAGCAACGTAGGCTCCAATGCTCCTACTCCTTTACCCATGTCAATCTCAGATTTCAACAAATATCAGGGCCAACTATCAGCTACACTTTGATTCTCATTGCACCAGACACAACCTTCTTATATCTTTTTCATCTCTCTACTTCATCAAAATAATAAAACAATGCATGGCCAGCATGCTCATCGACCATGATGTATCCAACATATTGTTTGAAATTTACTTTTGGCTGACCAGGCAGTCCACCAATTAAATCCTCCGCCAGACGTCCACTAATTTGCACAACTATGCCAAGGAATACATGCATAATCAAGAACAACCATTGCTACAATTTTAGTTGCAACTCCTTTTAATATGCACGTATAACAAAACTTCAATCACAACTAGATGCTAGAGATGAAAAATTTTAATCTCACTGCAGATCCAATACCACATGAAGAAGAATCACAAAGCCATATAACCATATGCGCAACAAATTAACACACAAAAAATTTAACTGGCGTAAAAGGCAGAGAGCCATCATGTGGTCTCTCATGCTCATGTAACTCACATTATTTAAATAATTTAATAATACATTTAAATACATGAGTAAGTAGTTTTAAGATAGTACATCTATCTTAGACTCACTTAGTTGAGACAATTTCTCAACTTACACACTAATTTAGGAGAGCTATTTGGAGAGAATCTCTCGTCCAATCTAGACTCCTTAGTTTGAGGAATTCTAATGATTTTATTTATTTAATTTGATAATTGGATTTATTATTGATTTTTAAGAGAGTTAGGCTAACATCTAAAAGCTCTGTAATGAAAGTCTAGTAAACGGTTTGGCCAGATGGGGTCGAGGATGACAATTTGGGTTCCTTTCCCCTATAATGATGGAAGTACCTCAAGGGACATGTCCTTCTCCCATAAGAAGAGGATCCATCTCCCATCCATATTTCCTATATAAACCTCCCTACTTCCCAAGCACAAACTAGTGTGAATGTTATAGTCATAGTTGACAGTTTTGGTAGAGTTATTGTTGAGTGTTGATACTATTTTGGAGTAGACAAGCAAGCTATTACTAGTTGTAGCTACCTAGTTGTGTGAGGGAGAAGTGTGTTTTGGTTTAGAGTGAAGCCCAAAGGGAAGAGCCTTTAAACTATTGTTGTTTGAAGCCATCATGGAATGCTAGAAGAAGCGTGTGGAAACTCGGTCTTGTTGGAGGCAGACTGCAACGTCAAGATGAATGCCTGTAATCTCTCTTTGATATTAATATAGCAACTATTGATTGATTTCTTACATGTCTTGTAATGTTACATATCCATGTCTTAATGCTTGTTGACTCGTTAAGTAGGTTGAATTGAAATTTGTCTAGTATTTTGTTTGTGTGTTGTTGTTGTTTACTTGTTTCAGGAACTTGAAGAAGGAAGCAGGAGATTGTTGGTGCGAGCAAGTGAAGACTTCATCAAACAGGGTAAGCGACCAAGAGGTAGGCCCTCTTGATTGATTCTAACCTAAAAAAATCTTCCATAGAATGCATCTATTGTGGCTAGACCCATTATCGAGCAAGATGAATTCGTTCGTGTCGCACTTATAATTTTACTTCACCACAATAATATGGTTAACATAAGTCTTCACAACCTCATGGTCATTTACTTAACTTATTGGTCTGGTTTCCCTAAGAACAAGACCAATAAGGCAAGAAATACTCTTTTGTAATATCTCTTTGAGCTAATAAAATGTCAAGGTTCAACATTTTTTTCTGTGAAATTTAGATTTAATTTTAAATTAAATTATTATTTAACAATTATAAACTTTAATATCTTTAAATTCTCATGTGAAGTTAAAAGGTTTAAATTAAATTGTTTAACATTTTTTTATAATTATAAATTTTAATATCATCTCAATTTTCATATGTAGTTACGACTAAATTTTAATATACATTTAAACATTTCAAAATTTTCTTCTTTCAATTACTTTTTTTACTAAGCTACATTTCAAAATATTCATATTTTTATTTTTTTTTAGTAAGCTAAAATTTCATCTTTTAATTGTTTTTTTTAACTAAGCTACATTTCAAAATTTTCATATTTTGATGGTTTCTTTTACAAATCTATAATACATTTGAAATATTAATTCACAAAAAAAGTTGATGTAAATTTTAAAATTGATTAAGAATTAAAATATTAATTCACAATGAGTAAGAAAAAGAGGTTAATTCAAATTTTAAAAGTTGATTGAAATATTAATTAAAAATAATATAAATTTCAAATTTTCTCTTTTAATTAAATATATAAAAATAATTAATATATTTATATTTTAAAATTAAGAAAATTAATTAATACATATTTATTATTTTTAAATTATAAACTATATATATTAATTATACAGCTAACTATTTTTTAAAATATTATATAACTAAATTATAATCATAATTAATAATGTTAACATATACCTATCACAAACTTGATATATATTGTGATCTTCAATTTCACTAAATCTTTCATAGTAACACCATATTATTTTTTTTTGTAAGTAAGCACTCACAGGGATTTGAACCAGTGACCTATAGGAGTGCCTTAACAGTGCACCCATTCATTGTCAATCCAAAGCCCCATGGACCATAGTAACACCATATTAATATATATGAAACTGAATTAATTTGATGTAAATTCAAAACAATCAATTTCATAATATTATATACTTTGTTATTCTTTAACCTAAAAGACTACCACAATTTTAAAATGTAATTAAAGGATTAATTCATAATTGTTAACCCACTAACTTGATATATGTTATGATGCTCAATTTTACCAAATCTTTCATAATGACACCATATTAATATACAGAAACTCAATTAATTTGATGTAAATTCAAAACACTCAATTTTATAAGAAATTTCATAATATTATATACTTTATTATTCTTTAACTTAAAAGACTACCACAATTTTAAAATCTAATTAAAAAACTAATTCATAATAAATAATATCAATTTAAATTTTAAATATCATATAAAAATTTAATGTTTAATTAAATGTAATAAAAATCACTAATATACTTATTAAATAAAAGTTAATCTATATATTTACTTATCGTTATACAACTAACCATTTCTTATAAAAGCCTAAACCTTTCTTATAAAACCCCAAGGAAAAAAAATCTAGCTCTCTAACTCTTTCTTAAATCTAAAGGAAAAATTAAAAAACAAAACTAAATAGCGTTCGTATTCTTTAACCTATATTTATTTATTATGAGTAGAATTAATGATGTTAACATATACCAAGCTCTCTTAGGTGGTGATATATATGATAATCACTCAAATTTATTAAATATTTCAGAGCTACATCATATTTTAAAGGAGTTTTGTATTGTGGAGGAATTGGTGGATGATTAAAAAAATTAGAATTTAGATAAAAAATTTAAACAGTTTTGTAGAGGCTGTGTTTAAATTGTGTTTTTAATAGTGGAAATGGATTCAGCACTATCAAAAATGTCCAAAACACATAAAATTTTGAAATTTAACAATTGTAACTCAAATTTACAAAAGTCTCTATTAATTCATAACTTGCAAAGTCAATATTAATAATGTGATTATTTTATATCCAGTGATTAAAATATTCAAAAGTCCAGTTATATTACCATGTCTAAATATATTTGGATATTCCAATTATACTAACTTGTCCGGATGAATCACACTAATTGGTTCTGAATAGATAGACAAATAGTTTTTATGTGATTTTCTGAATTCTTTAATTCCAAACCTATTTTTATTAGCCATACCGCTAGCGTTGATTTGTTTTTCGCATAAATCCATGCAGCAATAAATGTGGCCCAGCGATTCCAATATCGTGCACCTTCGCATCTAGTGAGAGAGAAAATAGGTCTGTCATTAATTGGGACTGGTTCTCTTCCATGGCAGAATGCAATCCAACAGCCACAGATGATGAAGAGCAAGTATTGTTTAACACCCCCCGCCATGAGCATGAGATCTTTCTGTTTGAGGGTCTTCTGGCGTACAGATGCAACAGATGCAAAGAATACGGAGCCAACAGGGGTTACACGTGTAAGATTTCTTCCGGTTCTAAGTGCAATAAATTCACTCTGCACGAGGTCTACGCGGCCCTCCCTGATGCCATCCAACACCCATTTTGCAGCGACCTGATAATCAAATTTCGTGCCAAGACATTTCTGAGCCATCACTGTACTGCCTGCTGCGAGGTGATGAAGGTTTTGTGCTCCAAAGTGAAAGGAATAACACACGGCTCCATCCCTTGTGGATGGAACTTCCTAAAATATTTGATTACAATAAGCAAGAAAATCATATTAGAAACAAATAGTAAGATAGAGGAAAAATACACATAATATAAATCATATTCATATATTTAAGTTATAAATTATGGATTTTAACAAATTTAAGAAAGCGGATTTAGGATTGAGACATGAAATTACTTCAACTTTTATACGGGAATTAATAATTTTTAGATTGACGTTGTGGAATTCACAATAACAACTCACAACAACACAAAGCATTACTTCGGACTCTTACCTTATTGTTTATATGGAAAACATTGAAAACACATATTACAATAAAAAGTAATCTATGTATGACTTGTCTTAATCAACACTCACATCCACTCTGTAATTCCGCAAACACGGTTCTTTCACCACCACATCTTCCAGTAGTCAATAAATTTAAGTATCTTTAACCATCATTGATGAACTTTGCAAGATAAACAATATTGACACCTTGGCTCATCAGGGCTTCCGTGATAAGAGCCATCAAGTAATGAACCATTCTATGCACCAAACACCATCTATTAGATATTTCACTTTCCGATATTTGTCAGTTGCTAGAATAGGCGTCTGGATACTGAATGTGTTCAAAAATTGATCAAACAACTTGACATTACTAACACACAATAATTGATGTTTCACA
Source organism: Pinus taeda (assembly GCA_000404065.3). Taxonomy (NCBI): domain Eukaryota; kingdom Viridiplantae; phylum Streptophyta; class Pinopsida; order Pinales; family Pinaceae; genus Pinus; species Pinus taeda. The sequence goes on along the minus strand of APFE030061069.1, from coordinate 6,770 downwards.
CACGGGGTCTTATAGTTGAAGAAAACCCTTTTTATAATTAGAATGGAAAGAAATAGAAAACTAATTGACAAAGACATTTCACAACTACAAAATCAATAATCATCAAACTATCAACTCTCATTCAGGCATAGACAAGTCACCATGTCCGTCCTTAGCATAGGTCAGAAGTTGTTCCTCTGGTTCAATCTTTATCTTGGAGTTTTCTCATATTCACAAAGAAGCATGTGTTAGAGTGGTCAATTCAAACAAACTCACTCACATATTGATTTGACCAAATTGAATATGTTTAAAATGCAAACTCCAAATCTTGACATCGAAACAAGATTGAATAGAAACATGTGAAACGTGTGACGCAGAGATATCTTCCTCTTGGAAGCAAAAAATTGAGATCTCCTTCCAATTTTAACACTTTTGACATATATCATTACCCACTTGAATCTCCTCCACCCAGGAACACAAATCTAGATTAGTGTAGGAGCATGTACAGTTCGTGCATGGTTTCGCAGATTTATAATATGACAATGCACACAATTTCGACAAAAACATCGAGACATGAATTTAACTCCTTTGCACATTCCAAGCAGATAACAACAAATAAAACATGAATTTAACTCCTTTGCACATTCCAAGCAGATAACAACAAATAAAACTTTACAGATACCAAAATGACAAAAGGATCTCTCGATGCTTAAAGAAGTTTCAAACAACAAACAGATCTACACAAAGGATCACAAACAATTTCACATGCTAAAAATAAACTCTGTCACATCTATACTAATATATACATAGACAATACCACTCAAGATCCCTCACATATTTTTTGCCCTCCCTTGAGGGAGTCAAACCAATACCAACTCTGATATGATATTAGAAAAAAAATAAAAAGAGAGGAAAATTATATACAACAAAAAACACTCTCATATACATATGACGCAAATTACTAATTTCTGACGAATCTAGATTTTAAGAGAGTGGATTTATCATTAAGACATGACACAACTCCAACTCATAACATAGAAATCAACAACTTCTAAATTAACACATGGAAACTCACAATAACAACTCACAATAACACATGGAACCATTACTTCCAGCCAAGCACAAACTTAAAATTATAACCAGTGATTTTTAAAAAAAAGCAAGCACTTACGGCGCCTGCGATGGTCACATCGTTTGCTATGGTTTGAGATATTGATTCGAGGATGTGGCGTGTAAGGTTTACGTGAATCCGAGTAACTCTCCTACCATGGTATTCATCGAGTAGCATCCGTCTGTCACAACATATCTGACGGTAAAACAGAGACTTCAGCTGCTTGGGTTCAATCAATCATCAATAGAATAATAACTCGCAATGTTAATGTAACAACAAATGAAACAAATGGTAATCTTTTGAAAATTGCCATAGCTATGAGGCAACTTTATAATGATTGTAAATTTTGGAATTTTTTTACGCGTGACGATGAAGAGGGGTCAATTTTTTTACCCTCTCCTAATCTTAATAAGATTTCTAAATATCCCTAAATTTGCAATGAACATAATTTTAAAAAGAACCATCTATATTATTATTTTGTTCTTTATTTTGGATTAAGGACCTGAATATCGATATGTAAGTTTTTGCTGGTTACATAGGCTTCAAAGACCTGAATGTCTATCGGTAAGTTTGCAGTCATCCTTATTTTGATTGTCTTGTAAATTTCACGGACAAGAATGAATATCTATCTCTAAATTATCAATCATTTTTATCCTCATGGTTAACCATTCTGATTTTATTATTATCTCATTTTAAAATAAATTTAATTTCAAATTAAGTTCTTAAATTCAACTTAGAAGGTTTGCTAATTTCCTTAATTTCCCGTTTTTAAAGTATCTCTGCTAATTTCCTTAAGGTCCCGTTCTTAAAGTATCTTTACTAATTTCCTTAAGTTCCGGTTTTTAAAATATATCTATTAAAAAGTCGCGGTTTCAATTCTCCTGTAAGTTGAAGGAAAAACTAGGTACTTCACTTAAAAAGTACATGCTAGTGATGAACTCCTCTTATGTACTAACTCATAGTGTTTTGGTTCAGGTAATGTGAGGGTTATCTAAAAATTGCCACCGGAAAAAAGGTATTTCTGGCCGATGTAAAGAAGAGGTTCTAGAATTAAGCATAACAAATAAGAAAACCTATGCTCTTTACTTGTATTCATGCAAGTTGCTATGCCACCATTGTACTAGCCACACTAATTCATGAGGTATTGCTAGCAAATGTGAAGAGCCGATTCTAGCATTGTTGCAAAAGGTTGTGAAGTCATTGGGCTAAGCAATAGGTATATAGTGTCAGTGTTAGTGTTAAAGTACTCACGAATAGAATGACTATGTACAAAATTAATCTTTTTTTATTTTTAAATTATTTGTTAGGCATTGAATAAAAAAGCACACCACTAGGGTTGTTTGGTCCCAAAGTGCTCTATCCCAATCAAAAAATGAGAAATAGATTTTCCAAAATTTATAAAATTGCTTTAATAATTTAAGAAAAAACATAACTAAAAAAATTCTTAGAGCTTTGGTTATGCGTATAAAAATATTTAAAATTAATTAGGGAGGGGTGAAAGCTATAGCCTCGGGCGAAGGGAATAACTAATAAGATATCTAATAATAATTAATCTATTAATCATTTTCTTACACATATCTACAATTGTTTATCTCAATTGAGATATCCACAACTGTTTATCTCATTGTTAGACCTATTAAAACCATCCACACCTTCTATTCTTCTAGGGATCTTCAAATGCAATGAATGTTGTGACACCTCATTCTCCTTTTCCCAGATTAACATAGCTCCACATTGAGGCTTCAACCTCCTTAGAAAATTGTTCCTTAAAATTATCCTCTTTCACAAATTTTGGTACGAGTTTCTCTAGTTGGAGAGATATTGAAGAGCTCAGAAGATCACGAAAAAACAAATCCCTCTTAAGGAAAGATATTTATGTGATATAGTGTATTAAAAGTTGGTCATGAATAGATTAAGCATAATCACTCAATCAAGGAAACATTAAAATAATGAATCAACATTCAAACAATCGATTACAATTTCATGCAATCAGCTACTGAACTTGCAAACCCTAGGAGAAAGGAAAATTTTAAGGATGAAAAATTATCTTGAAGTTTATAAACATTGGCGAATATAACTCTCTATATAATGGTGGCAATAGCTAGGGTAAAATAATTATATGTTGCAAAACTTGGACGAATCATTTTTATAAAAAAATGGAAATTGACGAATCTTTTTTTTTTTTAAATCATGGAAAATTAATCCACTACAAATAGCCCCTAAAATTTTCCATGCCTAGGAGGATACCAAAATTAGAAATTAGGAGCCCAAAATATGATATTGACACCTCTGATTATGGAATTAGCACTACTAAATCTATCAAAACTACTCTAAGTTTGTAGAGGCAAAATCAAAGATGAAAACCATAATGCTGCTAAAACAAATCTAGAATTTCAAATAACGAGAAATACAACCCTCTATGGTAAGGACTACTACATGGATGCTAGCTATGGGAATACTGAGTCAATTGAGGATTATAATTAGTCAAAATACCTCAAAAATTAACAATAAATGATCTTAGAGATAAGAATGATAGCTCATCCATTGGTCCATGGGTCGATCCCCATTATAAGTTCTCCACGACGGTCAATCTGGAGGGTGATGCGAACCCTTCGTGGAATGAAAATATCATGATCCCGATTACCAAAAACTCCTTGTTGATTAATGGAAAAGGAATTAATTCCCTCATTTATTATTTTCCCCATCAAATAGAACTCACAATAGAGATTCAAGAGTCTATCGTTCACTATGAGCTATAGAATTTGGGGTCATATTTGATGTCCATATTTACTCTCGACTCCCTCATAAATCTCCTAGATCTCGATGAGAAGGTGTGGGAATGCTTAAAGGTATTTGTGGAGGATAGTTGCTTAATGGATATAATAATACTATCACCAAGTACTCCATCTCCTAGATCTAGATGAAAAGGTGGGAAAATGTGTAAAAGTATTCGTGGAGAACCTAAAGGTATTTGTGGAGGATAGTTGCTTAATAGATATGATAATACTATCACCAAGTACTCCATCTCCTAGATCTAGAAAAAAAGGTGGGAGAATGTGTAAAGGTATTTGTGGAGGATAGTTGCTTAATGGCTACAATAGTACTATCACTAAGTACTCCAAGTCACTGTGGGAGTTATAGGAAGCACTATATGAGCTTTGTAAAAAATATTACATTTAGTTGCATACATCACATGCCTCGTGTGGTTTGTTTTATACTTACTACATGTAGTAAATTTTCCGAACCTATGGCTACAACATAGAAAATCCAACTTGCACAACTTCCAATGGACAATGCTTCATTATTGTTTCTCACATTTCACACCACCTCATGGCTTTGATACCAAAATAAAACAAAGACAACATAGAGAAATAGAATAACTATTTCACTTAGAGATTTTATTAATTGGAACACACATATAACATATAATAGAGTCTCATTTTATGATAATGGTATCAATTTACAAGATAATGGTGCTTTAGCTACAAACTAACAAACATTAACTTAAACTAAGTTAATATAGAAAACTTAATTGGAACAATACATTCTTCTAATTAACTCTAACATCCTATTATTCCTAATTTTATGAATGTATTTTTAAACAATGATGATGTAAATTTTGTAGTGAATGCTAACAAAATAACTATCTCAAACTATTTTCTACACTATGCAAATAAATATAGTTCCTTCTACAAACAACATATATTACAAACTTTCTAATTTATTTCTAATTTATTTACTATTTACATAAACCTACATAATCGGTGAAGTTTCATGTATCATGTAAATATATGCTGTATAATTTACCATTCATTTTTCAAATGAGTAGTAGGTATGATGATTAATAACATGTATTTTTTTAAGAAATTATTTTGGAATTATTATAAAATAAAGAAAAAAATTAATTTAAAATAAGTATAAGTTTTATTAATTAATTTTTTAAATTAGATATATATATGTGTGTGGGGGGTTAAGTTAATTTTATAATTTTGTATAAAATTGTATAATTGTTTGAATTTATAAATTGAAGCTAGACTAAGTTTCATTTATCATCTAAATATACGTTGTATAATTTACTATTCATTTTTCAGATGAGTAGTAGGTATGATGATTAATAACATGTATTTTTTTAAGAAATTATTTGGATTATTTATAAAATAAAGAAAATAAATTATTTAAAATAAGTTATAAGTTTTATTATTAACTCCAACCCTTTTAATTATATATATATATATATATATATATTATATATAGTATATATATTATATATATATATTATTATATATATATATATATGGTTAAAGTTAATTTTAGAAATTTTTTAATAGAATGTTATATATTGAAAGTGAAGAAATTGGTATGTTACAATTTATTTATAAATTTAAATTTTACACTTATATAGGTAATTGGTTAGTCTTGTACTTGCATAACACTACGTAATTTCAAGAGTCTTCCCCTTCATAGATTAGATTATTCCAAAAATTTTAAACCTCACATTTTCTAATTGACACAATATGGTGATTTCCCAGAATAAATTGTGTGAAATTAATATTTAACCTTGAATTAATTTAATATCTTCAAATTTTCATTTTAAGTAAAAAGTTTAAATGAAATAGTCTAACCTATCGTTTTATGATTATAAATCTTAATACTATATAAATTTTAATATATAGTCAATTTCAATATTTTACTTTGTTAATGTTAAATTAGTTATCAAAATTTAAATATTATTTAAAAAAATATTATATTAAAATTTAAAATTGATATTAATTTTAAAATCTAACTAGTTACTATTTTTACAATATTAATTATTTTTAAAACATGCAAAAAACAATAAAATTTAAATAACTTTATTATTCTTTAACCTCTATTTATAATATAAATACTCATTTCATATAAATTCAAAACATTTAACAATAAAATCTAAATAACTTTGTTATTATTTAACCTCTATTTATAGTATAAGTATTCATTTCATATAAATTCAAAACATTTAATTTCTTAAAATTGTATACTGGTAATTTTTTAAGCTTAAAAGACTATCATATTTTTAAAATCTAATTAAATGTAATAATAAATAAGAAAGAGATTAATATAAATTTTAAAATTTAATTAAATGTAATAAAAAAATAATTAATATATTTATTTTTAAAATTAATGCATATATTTGTCACTTTTAATTATACATTTAGATATCGTCATACTTATTATACAATTAATTTTTTCTTAAACTTTCTAATAGAAACAGAAAAAATTTTGGTATTCTTTGACCTCCATTTATTACCAGTAGAATTAATGATGTTAACGCATACCAAATATTAATAACATATAGGCCAGATATGCTTCTTCAACTTGTCGTGATGATTAACCATACTAGTTTGTTCGAAACGGGTCAAAGATCTTTTTCATGTGATTTTATGCCGAAGCTTTTCTTATAAAATTAATGGATCACAGAAGACTCAATTCTACAATATAATATATATTAATAACTTGATGATATGATAGGGATTGATTAAAAAGTTGAAAAAGACGATCTGACCTGTCTAAGTATACTTTGATATTTCAAACCTATGTTTATTAGCTGATGCAGCGATAATTCTAGCCCAGAGATCCCAATATCGTCCATCTTCGCGTTTAGTGAGAGAGAAAATAGGTCTGTAATTAATTGATACAGCGCCTC